>JAEMOT010003711.1:612564-633901 GCA_019297695.1 Apostasia ramifera
TTATAAAGAGTATTTTAGTAATTTTAACTGCGTTTAATGGATACCATCACAGAATGACCACAATAATCTATACAGTAAATTTTTGGAACCTATTTGGTATATTTTTAAAATTGTGGACCTGTGTGGTAAGCCGAATAAACCTCAGGGACCTAAATGGAATTATAGTCACAGATTCAAATTTCATGCTCTTTGCGTTATCAAAAGTATTATTTTAAATTTAAATTAATTTAAAATATAAAATTATGATATAAATTAAATTTCTATAAACTAAAATTCAACTCCACTCCACTCCTGTTTTTGAATTAGATTCAAGCAGGTTAGGTTCTATTTTAAATTTTTTTATTTATTTATTTTAACTTGATTAAAGATTTTTTTTTTTACATTTTTCAGTATATTTTTAAGGTAAGTGGTGCCTAATTATTCAAGATTTTAAAACTCGATGTCGTTCTCGATTTTAATCGCAAGATAAAAGTATCAGTTTTGACTATTTCAATAGTTTCTGTGGTTCTAATATCAAAAATTTCAGTCTCTTTTTATAAATTATTAAAATTTTATAAATTTAAATTAAATTTATTAATGATAATGATTGAATAATTTTTTTTAAGAAAAGTGTGCTTCAGTATTTTCGTCTGAATTTTGATGGCGTTTCAATAATTTCGGTCGGTACCGTTTCAATCGAAACTGAAATTCAGTGGTTTTTTCGGATCGGTTTCGATTAAAACTGGAGTGAATTATTTATACATTTTTATTAAAAATATGTATTTAAAATAAATTAAATAAATAAATTTTATTTGAAATAAATTGATTTTAAATGAGAAAAAAATAACAAAATTACAACCCATAGGATTCGGCTCTTTTTATTGTTTTTCTTTTTTAAATAAGAAAAGAGAAAATCGCTTTTAGCCTTTTACTTTAACAGAAGCGACAGTTGCCGGCCGGCAGCCAGAAGTGGAAAAGACTATATTAACCCCGCAAGTGCGTGGGGTCCGCCCGGTCGGTTAGACTCACTGCGCCATGATCGCCACCAACGCGGCTAACCGCACGAACCTCAGCCCTGTCAGCTTGCGCGGGAGTGGCATTTTCCGTAATTAGATCCCAACCTCGTGGGCTTATCTCCAGTAATCTCGCTTTTCTTCTTTAAGCTTCGAGGGCATGGACGTGAGAAAGTCTGCGGCTTCCGATGGGGAGTGACATGAAGAAGAAGAAGATAAAGGAGGAGAAGATGCAACCTTCGTCTTCCAGCAGGGAAACTTCGCCGGATAAATGGCGTCCCCCCAAAGAGGCCGCCGTAGGTTGCATGTCGGGTATCCTGCAGCTCCTCTCCCGCCGGAACTCCCGCCGCCGCATCTTATCAGGGAGGAAGGACACGACCGCAAACCCTCCGGAGCCGTCTCCGGGGAACGCCGACGTGAAGATTTTAATTGAGAAGAATAAGGATGGGATGTTGTCCCGCGGCGGAGAATTGGCCCGCCGGAGCCCGACGCTTCCGTCGGAGATCCGTCTCTCTGGGGGGTTCCAGCAGGAGGACAGCCAGCGGCGTCCGCCGTCGGTGGTGGCCCGCCTGATGGGGCTGGAGGAGTCGTCTTTTCCGGAAGCTTCTGCCGCCTGGTTCTCGCCGGAGTCGGCGGAGGAGAAGAGGCAGATGCTGCTGTGCGCACTGGAGCGGTGCGACGAGGACCTCCGTGCGCTCAAGGGGATCATCGAGGCCGTCCGTAAGGCCGAGATCCTCGGGAGGAAGGCCGCCGGTGGTTCTCCAGTAGCTGAGATGAAGTGCGTCGATGCCGGCGGTGAGCAGCCCAGCCCTGTCTCCGTCCTCGACGCCCTGGCTTCCCCTAAATTCCACTTGTCAGAAAATGGTGATTACCAAATTCTTTATGCAGTCTCCATCTCAACCATCGAACTAAGAATACGACATCAAGATTAGTGCACCGTACAACAATTTAATTTTTTTTATATAAGTAAAGCAATTTAATAACTGAAAATTTTGATTAATTTTACCATTTCTTTTAAGTCCGGCAGTTCAACCTTTATACTAAGAATTGACAATTAAATAATATATTTAATTTTATGCGACATATAAGGGTAATTTTTTTAATATTTTTTATCAAAAAAACTATTTTTAATATTTTTATTAACAGATAGCTGAAATAAAATATATCAAAATATATTTTATTTGAGTACTTTCATTCAAAAATTATTTCACTTTGCCATTTTTATGAATTTTGTCAGGATCATCAAATTAAATATTTAAAAATTATATTTAAGCATTTTAAATTAAAGATAATTACATAATATTCCTAAAATTTAGCTAATTTATATATTTGATATTCAATCTTTAATGCTATATATTAATTACAAAGATTTTATAAAAAATAAAATATCTATTATATATATATCACAATTTTGTAATATAAATTATACGTGTTATAATTTTTATGATTAAAACATCATATTAAAAATTTAGGTATTAAATATATAAAATAATTAAATTTTTATAACACATATATAACTTTTTTTTTTAAATTATCATTATAATATCAACTTTTCTTTCTTAGGCTCTGGTGGGTAATAGAAAAAAAAGTGATTATTTTATATTAAAATTTATATAGGATGAAATATAAAATAATTTTTAAAATTTTTTTAAAAAAAATTTAAGATTTTAATTATTGCTAAAATTTGTCATATTTTTTTACCTATTATCAAACAAGGCCTTGATGTTATAACTTATATTACTAACTATAAATACTTAAATATCATTTTTTAAGTTGTTTAAAAAATATATATCTATTAACTTTTTTGATAGCAATATATTTGATAACTAAAATTAATAAATTTGGTAAAAAAAAATCTCATGTAGAATAATTTTATTCTCCTATATGAAATAGGAGATCTTGGATGTAATTTTCCCTTTTCTTAATTAATTTTAGAAAATATTAATTTTTAGTAATTAATTTTAATAATTATGCTGCAGGGAAAAAGAAAAACTCTCGAGCATCGATGGACGCGAGCTGCCTGCCCGGCCGCCGGATCACTACGGAGGGGGTACCTCGCCGGCCAGCTGAACGTAACACGGCGGAGACTTTGGGGAACTTCAGTTCGCCGGAGGGAGCTTGCGGCAGCTGGCGGTGGAGGTTGAGGAGGAGCGAAGTGCTGGTGGAGAGCGTGGGGGAGGTGTGGCAGGAGGCGGCGGTAGCAGAGAGGAGAGAGCTGGAGAGAGTTGGCGAGGGGTTGGAGAACAGCATGGTCGGAGATCTGGTGGTGGAGCTGGTGATGGAGATGTTGGACGGATGCTCAAACCTCTCACTGCACAGATCAGGGGCGTGCAAGAGAAAATTGTGTTTTTAGAAGGATGTATTTGCAAATATTTCTTTGTTTCTCTTTAGTGTCCTTAATTGGTGAAATTATATATCTATCCTTTTAAGATTACATCTTCACCCACAAATCCTCTTAGGTATAAAAATCAATATTTTTATTTATTTATTTTTATTAATCAATCTGGTAATCCGGTCTGATTCTAAAGCCGGTTCAACTAGAATTACTTCTTATGTATGAACCAGTAGTGTAGACCAAATCAGCTCCACCGACCCCAACTCGATAGAATCAATAATTTTAATTTTACCGATTACGAGTAGTTCAATTTTAACTATTGATCCTTTTTTATCTTTTTCTTTTAAGCTATTTGTCGTGTGGTCCAAAATCCAGACTAAAATGGTATTTATTTAAAAAATAACAACAATAATAATAAATAAATTTTTTTAATCATTTTATATAAATTCTAATATGAAAAATATTATTTTACTTTACATATCCAATAGTTTTTAATAAAAAAATTAATTTTATTTCACATCTTATACCAATATACTCGAATCTGAGTATTTTGATCTAAGATGTGAAGTAAAGTTAATATTTTTTATTCAAAATTATTGAGTATGTGAAATAAAATAATATTTTTTTATATTAAATTTTGTGTAAAATGATTAAAATAAATTTAATTATTATTATTATTATTATTATTATTATTTTTCTTTAAACTAGTACCACTTTGGTCTTCGCGTCAAACATAGTCTAAATGATTTTTTTTACCTTCACATTAACCTTTTACCCTATTCTCACAATCGAGTATATTTTTTTTCACAAGGAATGATGCTGTCGGTGATTAACACATAAAGAAAATAATACATTTATATTTATCGCTATTATCACTATTACTATACCTTAAACTTCCTACACAAAAGAAGTAATATATGTGTTTAGAGTTTTATGATATTTTCTATCGGGCCGAATAATCTAGACTCGATAAATATATTTTGTTGTAAGTTTTATAAGTAGTTATATTCTATCAAAACTAATAGATATTTGGTCAATTCCTGTAAATTTAATGCAGAATACCTGTAAATCCTGTATTATTGAAAGACACAAATTAAAATAACATTACACTTTTAATTTTATAAATAAAAATCTCGATTAAATTTAGTTAGGCATGAAATTATCATGGTTTTAAAACTCTATCGAAATTACTGAGTCTTGATAATTTAGGTGAAATTTGATCTGGAAAAGTTATTAAATTTTGATTTTAGCTGAAACTCGATTCGATTAAAATTGCTGAAATTTGACCAAAATTATCGTAACTCGATTGAAACTACTGAAACTCGTCTCTTTTCAAAAATAATATTTAATAATAATTATTAAAAAATTTAATTTATAAATTTATAAAAAAAAATTAGAATATTAATATGAAAATTATTAAAACTGTCGACCGAAACTGATATTAAAATTTGGTAATTATAATTGATTTATTCTGAGCACATTCATATTACAAAGTTTTTTTTATCGAAAAATAAAAATAAAAAAGTTTCCATGCTGGCGACCGGCGACTCCCGAGTGGCCAGTTGGCAAGGGGACCACCAAATCCACTAATAAACTGTGGCTTGTAAGCTGCTGTAACCCTTCTGAACCGTTTGATTAATAATAAACGGCTCTCTCTCTCTCTCTCTCTCTCTCACAATCGTTTTCCACCGGCGCACCACCATCGAACAGGTCTTCAGCCATTCTCTGCGGATCTGTTGTGGAGCAATGGCAGATCAGCTGACGGACGACCAGATCTCTGAGTTCAAGGAGGCATTCAGCTTGTTCGACAAGGACGGAGACGGTCAGATTCCTTTAATCTGTTTTTCTTACCCCGTTATCTTTAGATCCCTGCGATTTAGTGCTGTTCCTATCCCTAAATCTGTTTCGTTGAAATCTGGGGTTATTTAGCTTTCTTGTTTTTTTATTGGTTGCTGTGGTTTTGTTTTTGGTTCGGATCATGAGGGTGGAGGTCCCAGGGGATGAGGTTTTGTTTTTGACTATCTATTAATCCTTCTTGGCTGATGATTCTGAGCTAATTTTTGTGGTTTAATATCTCATTCGATGTTCTGAGCTGATTTTGGCTAAGTCTGGCGTTCTACAGTGATATCTGGATGCTCATTAACTTTTTTTCATTAGTTGCCAGTTGTTTCCACGAACTTTGGAAGTTATGATCATCGCTTGATGCTCCTTTTTGCTTCTAGGTTTATATGAGAAATTCAAGAAGTTGACTATTAACATTTTTACCTACCTACTTCTAATGTATAAAAATATTTCAGCCCCCCTGATTAACTCCATAGGTGATTGTATTTATCTCAACTATTTCTCGTTGTGGGGTTATGGGTGGGTGGGGGTTTAAAGCTAGAGGTCTAAGCCAATATATTAAGATATGAAAGAAAAAAAAGGCAAACTTAAGAGGAAAAAATTTAAAAAAACCTGACAGAGCTTTCCCAAGCAGGAGGAAAAGGAAAAAACCTGCATGACCAACAATTGTAAAAAAAATCACATGGAAACTCAAAATGTAGCAAACATGTATTCTTCTAGCCTAGTGGGAAAGGAGCTTGCTTGAAGATTAGGGTCTTAGGTTCAAACGTGTCTATCATCATAATTTCTAAATGGGATGAGAAAATTGTGGTGCCAAGAGGTGAAATAAAAAAAAGGTAGCAAACATAAGGCTATAACATCACTAATAGATTTATCTTCACAAAGATTAAATTGAAATTCACCAAAAACTACAGTGATAAATAAGCTATAGGATCCTAATACCAATCTTATATGCAATCAAACTTGCCATTCTAAGGATCTGTTTATTTGTAAAGTTAAAATTAAACTTGAATAGAGATATTTTTTTATTGAAAGTTGTGAATGATGTGAAATAAAGTTAATTATTATGTTGGGATATGTGAGGAATGTGATATAAAGTTAGTTATTATGTTGGGATATATGAGGGATGTGATATAAGTTAGTTATTATTTTAGTACTGTGTGTAGGTTGTGAAATAAAATTAATTTTTAATATTAAATTTTATGTGTGATGTGATATGCCAGGTTAAAATTAAATCAGGTTAATTTTTTAACTTCAAAACAAATGGGGTATTGAGATTTGATCTATTCCAAAAGATATAAACTTTAATTCGTAATTTCACCCTCAACTACTATGGTTGTGAACGCTTTGTCACCTACCGCCACTGCCTCTGCTACCCTTTGCTAATGCCACTAACTATGGCCACTATAGACTTCACCATCAACCATCGTAGTTGTCATACTATAGTCACCTCAACATTCACTGACTCCATTGTAGATGCCTTACTCATTGCAAACGTCACCATAGTTGCCTCGCTCTTGACCTTCTAGTGATCATACAATTAGGCGTAAGCCACTTGTCATTGCCACATTTGTATGTACCCTCCCAGTTGCTGAATCTTCTTGCAGAGATCAACTTTACTACTTGTCATTGTTGTTGTTATCTCTCGTAACCATTACATGTCATTGTTGCTACCTTCTTCAACATCACCACTCTCTCTATCAACTCTGCCTCTAATATCTCTACCACTGAGCTAGGGTTTAAGTTAGGTTTGAGTGAGAGGCTTTGCAAATTTCAAGCAATAAATAAATCAATGTTGTAATTTGATTGTTGAATTAAGGGGGCCATAATATAATCATGCATTCAAAGTAAGGAGTTAAAATGTAAACAATAATCTCTATGGGTAAACGTCTTAAGATGTCATCTTTGGAGTAACATATGTAAATCTCCTTTAGCAACCCAACAATGTATATGTTGTATACAGTCTTGCATAGCAATTAGCAACTCTAATTTGGTGAATTGGTGCACATTTGTTATGCATACCAGCCATTCATGGTCTTTAATTATGCCATCTTCTTTCTACTTTGCTGTTTTTGCAAATTGTTACCACTGTATTTTTACCATTATTAATTTATTGATTTATTCATTTAATTGAGGACATGTGTAACACAAATGCACTTAATTTATGTAAACTATGTTTTATGACGATGTGTAAATGAGAGTCTGTCTACTTGTAGGCTCTGTTGGAGAATGATATTTTGGAGGGAAGTAGAGAATTGTTAATGGGTTATAGTTATCTGTGCTTTAAGAGAAATGCTTGGTTTAGCTTAGAGGCGTTTGGTTCAATGTTATCTTGATACGATGTCATGTTATTTAAAGAAAATAATTATTTGGTTTGATGACATCTTTAGATAACGTTCTAAAAAGTTATAGAATTGTCACTCAAAATATGACATCTAAATGTCATGATGTTTAGATAGCATAACATAACATCAAGATAACATCGAACCAAATGCTCTCTTAAGTTTATGTTAGAGAAATGTTGATGGTTATCTGTGCACTAAGAGAAACGATTGGTATTAGCTTAAGGTTATTTAACCTACAGGTTCAGTCTATGCAATTTGATTCCCATCGGAATAATCAAAATATCCATTGGATCGTTTTGTTATTTTTATCTGACAGTTATACTATAGCCTTTGAACTACTCCTCACTAGTTGTGTCAATCAAGTTGATGATCCCTTTTTGAAAGGACTACAATCATTATCACAGGTTGAAGAGGTGCTTTTCGTGTTCTTGGATTGATTATCCATTAACATTCTTTTTGTGGGGTAGTGCTTTGAATCCTAACTATCCAAGTCATTTCCATGAATATCAGACATCAAGGATTTTCAGAAATTATTGATCTCCCACTTTTCTAAGGCATACATTTTTAAATTAAATAAGTCCAACATCCTAAGTATTCAAAGCCAATTTTATGATTAAATGCAAGACTTATAACTCCTTACTCAAATTAGGCAAAGTGAGTATGAGTTAGATGGAGGTTCTGTTAGAGATACAGCCTCAATATCTAAGTATTATTATGCCCAAGTGATCAAGATCCCGACCTCAAGATGTTCTCGAGTCCTCGATCTCAAGACTGGTCGAGGCATCTCAAATATGGTCTTAACTTTGATTTTCTGGTACTTCGACATCTTATCTCTTGGCTTTATTTTCCTTGTGATCGTTGCTCAAAAATCAAGCATACAAGATGCAACGTCTAGCTTAGTATGGTCAAGGGTTCAACAGTAAAACCTTTGACTTTGATATCCTTTATGGTGCTCGGCATGTGAAAGTGTGAAACCTCTGCCATTATGCATTGGTGATATGGGAACTAACATAAGTATTTGCGGAGTACTTTATTAACTCTAGGTTGGGTTAGGGTTAGGTATTTCTGGTAGCTATTTTTTCCTATAAGCACTGTCTAAATTTAGTTAGTGCTCCCTCCTCATTGTAACTTGTAACTGCTCTTGATCTTCTTTTGTGGAATCCACTCTTGTTGATGAGGTTTTAACCCAATTTGGGGAGGATCTGTGTGTGATTTTGTGATTTCGTGGATTTTCCAGGTTTGCGCCACCGTCTTTTTAAACGGCTTATCTCCTGTGTTGTAGATCCTCCAAGAAATTTGAAGCTTTTACTTGAGTTCTCATGACTTGTTTAACTCTTCTGCATGCATCTAATTGCGACAGTTGTGTAGTTTATTTACAGCTATTTTGGGTGAATATTTATACAGGTTGCATCACAACAAAGGAGTTGGGTACTGTGATGCGTTCGCTGGGTCAGAATCCAACAGAGGCAGAGCTGCAGGACATGATTAATGAGGTGGATGCAGATGGCAACGGGACGATCGATTTCCCCGAGTTCCTCAACCTCATGGCTCGCAAAATGAAGGACACAGACTCTGAGGAGGAGCTCAAGGAGGCCTTTCGGGTCTTTGACAAGGACCAGAATGGATTCATCTCTGCAGCCGAACTCCGCCATGTCATGACCAACCTCGGTGAGAAGTTGACGGATGAGGAGGTTGACGAGATGATCCGCGAGGCAGACGTGGATGGCGACGGCCAAATCAACTATGATGAGTTTGTAAAGGTCATGATGGCAAAGTGAGTTGATGAAAGAGAACAGTGATTCTAATTTTGTGGTAGATGAATAATCATTCTTCTTTCTCTGTGGATGCCTAACAATAAACAGACCATGAAAGAAAAACTAGATGATGCTTCCTCTCTTCTTCTCACTCGCTATGTCATCCTCTCGTCTCCATTTTTCATCCACCTTCGTCTCTCCTCTCAAACACATCTGTTGATTTCATTTCTTTCGAGTTTGTACGCAATACTTATTAATGTCTCTTATGTTGTTGTGCACTGCTCTCCATCCATGATTTTTTTTTTTGAGATAATTACCTACATGCCACACAATTTAATTTTATTTATGTCTTATCTATCCATTCTTAGTTAATTATGCTAGCACACTCAAAACATTACAAAATCTTACATACACACATTTGAGTTAAAACTTAATCAAAATTTATTTGAAAAAAAAATATTCTGTTAGTAAATCATTAAAATTATATTTTTACTCTTAATGGTACATATTTTTTCTCTTCCTTAATACCACACTAAAGCGTTGATTTGTCCTAAAATCAATTCACGTCGCGGACGTCTCCTTCCTTTGTCGCCACCTAGACATTAAGATTTTAAGATTTTCACTCAAAATATATTTAAATATCCTTAAAATAATATGATGAATGATCCAGATTTTTTATAATTTAACTATAATTAGGTTATTAAAAAATTATGATTACTCATTATAATAAAAATAAATTAAAATACGTGTATGTAAGATTTTATAATATTTTGAGTGTGCATACTGTAATTAACTAAGAATGGATGGGTAAGACATAAATAAAATTAAATTGTGTGGCATGTAGGTAATTATACTTTTTTTTTTTAGAAAAATATTATTCTGTTTATTGTGTTATATTATATTATATTAATTATGTTGTGCTTTCGAATTATTGTTTTACTTATTAAATGGACTTATGAGGGAAGGTAGGTTGTTTAACTTGTCTGTTATTTAACTAACGCACTCTACAAAACTTGGTTAATTTACAAATTAGTTTCTTATTTGTTTAAAATATCTATTTTAGCATATAACTTAGTTTAATTTTAAAATAATAAAATTTTATTTGACATGTTATATAAATTTAAAAACTATAATTTTGAAGTTAATCCCCCCCAAAAAATAAAGAAATCATGTAATTAATTATGTTAACTTATATAAGTAAAGATATCATAATTTTTTATTTGAGATTTTTACCCGTATGACACAAAAATTTTTAATATTTACTTATTAGACATCCTAAAATTAAATATTACATAATACACATTTATTTATTTTAATTTTACAACCACTACACTTTAATTAAAAAATTCTTATATTTTATTTAAGTAAATCATACTTGAGTTATGTTTTAACTTAAATAAAGTTAATAGGAATAAAATTTAACTCTCGGTGCATCTTAACTTAAATCTTACATGTTAAAAACTATTTAAATCTATTATTTATATAGAATATTTTAAATCTAATCGTTAGATGCTCATCTTAATGATTAGATTTAATTTAAGATACAAAGAGGGTTAGATTTTTTTTTCTATGAACCTTATTTAAATTAAAACATAACTCAAGTATGGTTTACTTAAATAAAATGTAAGGATTTTAACTAGGGTGTGTTGGTTGTAAAATTAAAATAAATAAGTGTGTGTTATGTAATATTTAATTTTAGGGTGTCTAATAAGTAAATATTTAAGTTTTTTATTGTGTCATGTAAAAACTCTTTTTTATTTTTATTTTTTGAAAAATAATGAAATTAATAATCGGTTACGGTCCCCTGAAATTCACGCGTTTTTGGGCTCTACCGTTTACCGTTGCTTCCCGCCTGTCGCTCTCCTCCTCTCCTTCCCTCCTTAATCTCCACCGCCTCCCCCGATCCCCATCCCCATTCTCTCCCCATCCCTCCCCCTTCCCCCTTCCATGGGGAACTGCTTCTCCAATTCCGGCAAATCTCCGGCCCCATCAGCCGCCGCCGCCGCCGCGGCGTCCTCCTCGGGCAACAATCCCCACCCCCCCGCCGCCCCGGGACCCAAATGCCCCTCGCCGGTCGCAAAGCCCACGAAGCCCGCCCCCATCGGCCCGGTTCTCGGCCGGCCGATGGAAGACGTCCGCGCCACCTACTCCATCGGCAAGGAGCTCGGCCGGGGGCAGTTCGGCGTCACCCACCTCTGCACCCACAGAGCCACCGGCCAGCAGCTCGCCTGCAAGACCATCGCCAAGCGCAAGCTCGCCCACGCCGAGGACGTCGAGGACGTTCGCCGGGAGGTCCAGATCATGCACCATCTCACAGGCCAGCCCAACATTGTCGAGCTCAAGGGGGCCTACGAGGACAAGCACTCGGTGCACCTCGTCATGGAGCTCTGCGCCGGCGGCGAGCTCTTCGACCGGATCATCGCCAAGGGGCACTACACCGAGAGGGCTGCGGCGGCGCTGCTGCGAACCATCGTGCAGATCGTCCACACCTGCCATTCCATGGGAGTTATGCATCGGGACCTCAAGCCGGAGAACTTTCTGCTGCTGAGCAAGGAGGAAGATGCGCCGCTCAAGGCTACCGACTTTGGGCTCTCTGTTTTCTTCAAGCCAGGTTTCCGTTTTCTGATAAAGAAGGAATTAGATTCGTTTGGCTCATTTTCTCATCTTGCGGAAAAAGGGAGAGAGAGAGAGAGAGAGATTGCATTGTGGTGCTATTGAAAATTAGATTGGTGAGACCTGAGATCTGAAAACATGAGAGAGGGGAATGGTGGGGAAGAGCAGGAGAAGGAGTGTAACATTTTGTGAAAGTATTGTTTGCTTTGATTTTAAAAATTTGCGTGATTTGAGTGCTTCATAGAAGGTCACCTAACTTAGTATTATTCTAGCTCAAGCACATTTAATTATAGAGTTTTTTTTCATCAAACATAATCTGACTCTTGTTCGTGTCCTCAATGATATATATTTTTGTTTTTTTAGCATTTTTGTGTCTTTAAATCATGGAGCCGCCTAAAACGTATCTTTTCAAAATTTTTAGATGTTTATAGCACATTTAGTTGTTGACTGAGTTCACAACCTTTAGAAACTACAAAATTTTAGAACTTACATATGTGAGGGATATATTCAACTCCTTACAAATCGAACATGCTTTAGATAGATTGAAAATGCTTCTTCTTCATATCAAATTTTTTTTTTTATCAGATATCCAGTTATTTGTTCTTCTAACTTCATTGATAAGTACAAATCATGTAACAGGGGAGATGTTTAGAGATATTGTAGGCAGTGCTTATTACATTGCTCCTGAAGTTTTGAAGCGTAAGTATGGCCCTGAAGCTGACATATGGAGCATTGGCGTTATGCTTTATATTCTTCTATGTGGTGTTCCTCCTTTCTGGTCTGGTAATCTCTCGCTCTCTCTCTCTCTCTCTCTCTCATTCATCAGAAATCATCAATTGAAAAGATAAGTGCTAGCATGCTTGAATTTGAACCCATCCAATCTTCCCAATAAGTTAGGGCCTGTTTGGTACGCAAAATGACGCGCTTCAACCCTTTGGAAGACAGTTCACTAATGTGAATCTACAAACACATTTTTTTAATCGGCTGAAGCTGAATAAAAAAGAAAGCTTCAAGGCATTTTAAAACCATGAAGTCGAAACTATCCACAACATGTATTCAAGCGAAGTTGCTTCACTTATCCAAAGCCGCTTAAGTCCTGAATCCGATTCTACTTATTTTGACTGCACAAACTTGAATTTAGAAGTAGCACCCCTAGAAGAAAATTTGTTGGAATTATTTAAATTTCAATCGAGTTCGGGCTAGGGTAAGATTTCTTTTATTTTTGAAAGTAACATGCCTTTTCGTATTTCTGAGTTGCTTATCATTTTGTATTTGTAAGTGTACACTGATCTCTATTTGCTTCGAATTTCTTACACTATTTGATGCAGAATCCGAGCATGGGATCTTCAAAGCAATCTTGGAATCTCCAGTTGATTTGAAAAGTGATCCCTGGCCAAGTATCTCAGAAGGAGCAAAGGATCTCGTCAAAAAAATGCTATGCAAAGAGCCAAAGAACAGGCTGACAGCATTTGAGGTTCTCAGTAAGTGTAGCTGAGATTGTACAGAGCTGCTCTACAAGCTTAATTAAATAGACATCATCCAGTGAATGCTGAAATACTTGATGATCATAATTATCATTCTAGATTTTCTGTGACCATTTTTGTAAGTTTATATTTGCATGCTTTTCTCTTGGCAGACCATCCATGGATCAAGGAAGATGGAGAAGCACCTGATACTCCTCTTGACAATGCGGTTCTCAACAGGCTGAAGCAGTTCAGAGAGTTGAACAAATTCAAGCAAGTTGCTCTAAGGGTAAATTCTTGGGAGCAAGTCTGAGGGATCCACAGCATGGTGGATCAAATTTGCAGTTTGGGTTTCATACTGTAACACTAGTTTCTCTTGAAATTGCACAGGTTATAGCAGGATGCTTATCAGAGGAAGAGATAAGGGGTCTGAAGGAGATGTTCAAGAACATGGATGCTGATAACAGTGGAACCATAACAGCTGAAGAGCTGAGGCAAGGGCTCCTGCAGCAAGGAACAAAGCTTTCTGATGCAGAAGTTGAGCAGTTAATGGCAGCTGTAAGCATAACAAAATTCAGATAATTCATCGTTATCATCATCATCATCCTAATTTTTTTTCATGGTCAGGATTAAGAAATTTTTTTCTGCCTATTAATAGTCTAATGCAATTGTGTTGATAACATTAAATTCTATGTCGTAAAATATATCCAATTTATACCTATTCCTTCTGACTATAATGTAATTTTTCTTGCTTTAATGGTTCCTCTTCTACTTTCCGTTGTACATGTCCACCATACTACGTAAATCTATCTGCCAAAATATTATCATAGTTTGATGTTACTCCAACATGAATGCACCTCGATATTATTAATTTTTACTAAAAATTTTTTTAGGAGGTGTTTCGTTTAATGTTATCTAGATGTAGATAATTTTGTGAAAAATTATAAAATTATTAGTAAAAAGTGACGTCTATTTGTCGACACATCAAGACATCTAGATAGCATGGCATAACATTAAGAATGCATTAAATCAAATGCCCTTTAGTTTTATCATATATTTATTGATGACAAATTAAATATAGTATCTAGTAAACATCCTGAGAATTATACTTGTGGCATAAATGACCCAGCAAACATCCTGACAATTGTATTTGTGGCATAAATGGCCCTAGGTTCGATGCCCCATCATTTGGACCTCACAAAAAAAAAAACAAATGAGTCTCCATTGTTGAGCCACTCTAGGAAACACTCGAATGAAGGGATGTACGCTTAGGAAATGCCAAGTGGCAGACCTTCAACACCCATGTCTCAAGAGAACTTGAGTCTTGACATCTAGAATGATTAGCCTCAACAAAACATGATGAGGAGTCAACCATCAACATCGTTGTGTCAAGATCTTGATGCTTGATGCCTCAAAGTCAAACCTCACATCTCGAGTAGACAGAACCCTAAGCAGATACATAAGAACCAAAGTCCTAAAAGATCTAGAGATCCAAGAGGTCCAGAGGTCGAAAGTCTCATAAGATTTAGAGATCAAAAAAGTCTAGAAGTCTAGAGGTCAAGAAGAACAAGATATCTCAAGAGACCCAGATGTCAAGAGATCCAACGGTCCATATGTTTTGAATGTGGCCTTAAGGTCAAGCTCTAACTCAATAAATATTAGAACTTGCCTCAATTTTAAACTCATGTCAACTAGAGCTTGGGCAATGGAACATTAACAGGAAAACTGATCTTATGTGGTTGACAGATGCTAACTGTATCCTTAAGGTAGCGAAGGATATGCTGGGAGAATCCAAAGGAATGATTCCAAATAATAAAGATACTTGGTGGTAGAAAGATGATGTACAAAAAAAAATTAAGGAGAAGAAGATTTGTTATAGAGATTGGTTTAAAAACAAAAATAATGATAAGTGGGAGAAATATAAAGTGGCTCGACTAGAATCTAAGAAAGCAGTAGGCAATGCAAAAAATATGGCTCTTAGGCCCTGTTTGGTTGGAGGCCAGGCCATGACCAAAATGGCCTCCAACCATTTTATTAAAAAAAATAATAATAAAAAATTAAATATAATGTGTTAAAATTTATATAGATATAATATAAATTAATTTTTTTATATTAAAATTTATGTATTTAGAATGAAAAATAAAAAAATTATTTAATAAAATAGTTGGAGGCTATTTTGCCATAGTCATGGCCAAGATGGCCTCCAACCAAACAGGGCCTTAAGGATTTATATAAGAAGCTAGACACTAAAGAAAGAGAAAGACAATTATATAAGATTGTCAAGGCAAGAGATAGAAAAATTAAAAATTTAATTGAAATAAAATGTATTAAAGATGAAGATCAAAGAGTACTTTTCATGGAAGAAGATATCAAAGATAGATGGATGAGTTACTTTCAACAACTTTTCAATGAAAGTTGTAAAAATTCAATTGATCTTACAGAATTCAGCACCTTAAAAGAAAATAAAAATTACTCTAGAAAAACTGAAGTCTAGAAAGCTTTAAAGAAGATGAAGCATAAAAAAACAGTAGGACTAGATAACATCCCAATAGATGTTTGGCAGTACTTAAGAGATGAAGGAGTTTCTTGGCTCACTAGATTGTTTAATATAATTTTGAAGACTAAAAGGATACCAAATGAATGAAAAAAGAGTATATTAGTACCTATTTATAAGAATAAAGGTGATGTACAAAATTGTGCCAATTATAAAATAATTAAATTAATGAGTCATACTTTAAAACTTTGGGAGAGGGTGATCGAACAAAGGTTACGCCATAATACTAAGATATCAGAGAATAAATTTTGTTTTATGCCAGGTAGATCTACTATAGAAGCCATTCATTTATTAAGAAGTTTAATGAAAAATTTAAGGAGAGAAAGGAAAACTTACATGTGGTTTTTATTGATTTGGAAAAAGCTTATGATAAAGGCTCAAGAGAAGTACTTTGGAGAGTTTTAGAAAAGAAAGAGATTTGCACTGCCTATATTCAAGTTATTAAAGACATGTATGAAGGAGCTGTTACTTGTGTTCGGACACAAGGAGGTTTGACTAAGAATTTTTCTATTACATTTGGATTACACTAAGGCTCGGCTTTAAGTCCGTATCTTTTTGCTTTGATTATGGAAGTCATGACTGGACATATCCAAGATGAAGTGCCTTGGTGTATGCTCTTCGCAGATGATATTGTCTTTGTTGAGAAAACTAAAGAGGGAACTAAAGCGAAACTAGAGCTTTAGAGGAATGATTTAGAATCTAAAGGTTTTCATCTCAGTAGATCAAAAACTGAATATATGGAGTGCACATTTAGTCAAAGAAAGAAATACTTATATTGGAGATGTGACAATTGGTGATCAAATTGTCAAGAAGAGTGAGCGCTTTAGATACCTTGGATCGATTATACAAAATAATGGCGAAATAGATAATGATGTTATTAGCAGAATTCAAGCAAGATGGGTAAAATAGAGAAATGCTTTTAGTGTGCTGTAATATAGAAAAATTTCATCCAGAATCAAGGGTAAATTTTATAAAACTGTAGTAAGACCAGCGATGATATATGGTGCTGAATGCTGACCTGCAAAGAGAAAACATACAAATAAAATAAATATTGTAGAAATGAGGATGTTAAGGTGGATGAGTGAATATACACGAAAGGATAGAATGAGAAATGAGTATGTTCGAAAGAAAGTTGGTGTTGTACCAATTGAGGATAAACTTAGAGAAAGTCGGCTTAGATGGTTTGGACATCTAAATCGTAGGGCTATTAAAGCTCCAGTTAGAAAAATTGAGTTATTGGATTTTCCCATTTACAAAGAGGAAGAGGAAGACCAAAGAGGACATGACAAGAAACTATAAGGAGTGATCTTAGTTACTTAGACTTAGATAAGAATTTGATAACTGATAGAGCGCAATGAAAACAAAGGATTCATGTAGCCGACCCCACCTAGTGGGATTAAGGCTTGATTGTTGTTGTTGTCAACTAGAGCTGAAAGAGCCTCTAGAGCCAACTACGACTTGAGATTGAGATTTAACAAATAGAAGTCTCAAAGGAAATACATATCATGAGGAAATGTCTCAAAGACTCCTTTTTTGAGTATTAAATAACATAGCCTTGATGACAAGAATCTTTTTGTTTAAAAGGAAAATAACTTTGATATGGAGGGCACCCATATCTAAAGAAAATAAGTCCCTAACAATGATGAGCCTGAGTTGAGAGAGAATATGGAAGAAAGCCTAAGGGCAACTAGTCAATAGAACTGCTTGGAGAATTTCAAGAGGAAGATTAATTTGTTCAAGGAAGTTTACCTAAGATTAATTTGTTCAAGGAAGTTTACTCGAATGTACGAAGAGTTTTGTCTCACATTTATTGTACTCATAAACCTAGAAAGATCCAGCAGATCTGGAGTCCCAATGGATCTAAAGATCCATAAGGTCTCAAAAATATCTAAAGATCTAAAAAGGTCCAGAGGCTTGGAGGTCTAGAGATTCGAAGGTCTAGAAATTCAAAAAATCCAAAGATTTTGAATTCCTGAGGTCTTGAGGCCAACTTCCAACTTTGAAAAAGACCAGAACTTGCCTCAACACCGAGCTTGTCGCAAATCCAATGGAAATCAAGATGGGTTGAAAAAGAGAATAAACAAATGACCCAAGAAAGAATTCCTGATGCTGAACCGATGCATGGAACAAATCCTGAATACACCTCAAGAAGCGAAGTCTTGAGGAGCATTACCAAGAGGAAGGAACAAGGACAAACTTGAAGGACAAGTCCTCAAGGACAATGTCCCAAGATCATTCTTAATAGAACTTTCTTCAAGGACTAAGAACAAAAGATGCCCGTTCAAAATTTCAGAATGCCAATTCAAGGAAAACATGCGTCATGCGGAAACATCTCAAGAACTACTTCTTAAGAATTGGATAGCAAGGTCACGATGCCAAGAACTTTCTCCTATCAAGAGAAAACCTAGGGTAGGGATGTAAATGAACCGAGCTAAGTCGAGTAGTGGTCTATTCAAGTTCATCGTTTACTAAAACTAAGCTTGAGCCCAAGCTCAAGCTTGTTTCACTCTTGTTCGAGCTTGGTTCATGAATATAAAGGCAAGTTTGAGCTTGGTTTATATGCTCATTAATGTATTTACTTACGAACGAGTTCGTATATATTTGAGTTTACAAATACGAAAACTATAAACCTCTTTTATATCAAAGATATTAATCTGTTCATGAATATACTCATCGTCATGATTCATGAACTTTTTTTATTAATAAATAAGATATATTAAAATCTTTAATAAAGTATCATATCGAGCTTTATAATTGAGATATTCATGAACATCATATAAACTATACACAAATATTAGTGAGCTGACTGCTAGTATATTCAAACGTATTCAATTATAAATAAAGCTTTTAAAAAAATGTTCAAGCTTGTTTGTTAGTTTTAATGAACCAAACATGAATGAGCTCTTGTCGAACCGAATATCGAGCTGTTCATCAAACACTTACTTTATTTGCAACCCTAACCATGGGCGCCATCTAGGAACAAGGGACGACCCTACTGACAACATGCTCGAGTTGGGAGAGAGTAAGGAAGAAAACATGAGGATTGCAGCCAAACAAAGCTACTCGGAATTTTTGAATGAAGAGTTGCTAGTTTTCAATATTTTTGTTAGATAAATAAAGTTAATTTATTGCTCATCATTCTAATTCATATGGCAAAACTTTTATAATTGCTATTTTGTAAGATTAATATTTTACAAGCAAATATGTTTCAGAATACATGCATTTCATCTAAGCTAAAATCAAGGATTATCTCAACTAAAAGGCCTCTCTCTTTCCCTCTTCTTTATCTTTTCTATCAAAACACAGGCTGATGCAGATGGAAATGGAACAATAGACTATGATGAGTTCATCACTGCAACAATGCATATCAATAGAATGGACAAAGAAGAACATCTGTTTGCAGCATTCCAATATTTTGATAAGGATAACAGTGGGTAAGTAAAATCAACACTCTCTTATACTTATTTGAAGAGATTCACAAGCCACTAATCTGTCTTCTTGCATGTTTCCTTCTCAGCTACATAACAAAAGAGGAACTCGAGCAAGCCCTAAAGGAGAAAGGATTCTACGAGCTCAAGGACATAAAGGAGATCATCTCTGAAGCTGATGCAGACAATGTAAGAGCTTGACAACCTGATGAAAATAATGAAATAGCTTAACAAGATTGATCAATGAGAGGGCCACTCTAAGTTTTATAATGACTCGAGCCAAGAGAGAGCCTAGTGATCTATGGGACCAATAACCCACACTATATCTAGTCCCTAATAGGCTTCTAGCATAGTATATGTGGCAGAATAAATTCTCTCACACCGAAGCAGGTGGGAAGTTGTAGAGCAAACTATGTAGGGTTCCATACTAACGTTTCAACTAATTGATACAGTGCGTTAAAATATAAAATTATTTTTATAAATTGCAAACTTCATTAATATTTTTAAGTTAATTGATAATTGGAGAATTAACATAGTAGTAGAGCCAGAATATCTCAAATTTGAATCTTGATAACATCTTTTTATTTTTAGCATAACATTAAAAAAATACTATACAAATTGAAGCCCATGTTGCAAAATAAATAAGCTTGAATGTGAGGAGGTGCATTCTTGAATCATGACCTATAAGTTTAGATCAGTTGATAACCAGAGACTTAACGCAGTCAACATTTCAACTAATTCATATGATTTGCTAGAATATAAAATTATTCTTGAACTTCAACCTACAAGCTTAAGTTTTAGGTCAGTTGTTGACTTAAGAATTAACATGATATCAAAGCTAGAAAACTTCAAGTTTGAATCTTTGTAACCCACATTGCAAAGCAAGTAAGCTTGCGTGCGAGGAAGTGTATTCCTGGATCATAATCTACAAGCTTAAGCTTTTAGGTTAGTTGGTAACCAGAGACTTAACACGGTCCACTTCACGTATGCAGGACGGAAGGATCGACTATGAGGAGTTCGTGGCGATGATGAGGAAGGGCAATCCAGAACCTGCTAATCCAAAGAAGAGAAGGGACGTCGTCTTCTGAGTTGGAACGGGTACCAAGGAATGGGATGACGTAGCGTTCCGAAAGAGCCGACAAGCATCAACATGCTTCAGCATGCATGCATGCAGTAAATTTGATGTTGAAATATTTTTTGAGGTTTCTGATATGTATTATTAATTCTTGATAATGATTCTTTTGTTGAGTTCATTATCTTCCTAGTGGGGAGAGATTAATATTGGGGTTGAAGTACTTCTTTCATTTGTATTAAATTATATCAAACAATTATCAGCTAGAAAAAAAATTTGTGCTACTACATACACTTACCTATGTGTTTAAAATGTACAATAGGTAGGAAATTAAACATAATTTAATTGCATTATGCAGCTACTATGGACCAAAATTATATATTTTTGAAAAGCAAATATAATTTAATGTGTTAAATTAATCCTTCATGTGCATCCTTTGAGTCAGACTCGTGTTTTTTCAAATTGTTTCGCAGAGGTCTTCGAGATCAAATTCGAGTTTGCTCCTCAAATGGATCTTTTATTAATTTTTCTCTTAATATAAATGAAAGAATTAATAGCAATTAGATAGTTTTAGTTTGAGATAATATGCAAATAATGTATTTGATATTAATAAAATTACTCAATAAAAAATATTTTTGTTAATTAATAGATTAGATTTAATATAGTGTTTATCTGAAATATTAATATAATTTTTAATTAAAAAAAAGAACATTTATTTGGTTATTTTATTAATATTAATAGACTTATTTGCACGTTATTTTAAATTAGAGTATTAATTTGATTAATTTGAAAAATAAAGAGACCAAATTATAAATAAACTCAAATTAGAGAAATTTAATTGCTATTAATTATAAATTAAAAGGGTTTTTACATATGAAATTTACACGAAATTACGTATTTCACCATCAATTCATAAATATTACCACTATCACACTATAT
>JAEMOT010003711.1:634033-647497 GCA_019297695.1 Apostasia ramifera
TAAATTTCCAATTAGGGTGCCGAATTTAAATCCATGTGACTATAATTTTTAATTGAAGTAAGAAAATTGATGTGTTTACAGTAAAAAATAAAATATATATTAGAATTTAAATATTAATGAATTTATGTATTTTAATTTATATATAATATTATAAAGTATATGAAATATGTGAAATATGTGAAATGCGTAAAATTTAAATGAATATGGTGTGATAGTGCTAATATTTATGAATTGATAATGAAATGTGTAATTTCATGTAAATTTCATGTCCTGCATGTAAAAACTCCTAAATTAAAATGCTAGTATTATATTACAGCTCCTCCCTTTTTGTAATTCTCAGTTCAAATTTATATGAAAATTCTCTCCTTTTCTTCTCGCTTTTCATATTTTCTTTTCTCCTTCTCAACACGTGCTTCACGAAGGAAATAAAAGGCCTCGTTTGGTTCGATATTTTTTTTTGGACGAAAAAAAAATATTTTATTTTTTTAGTTTAATGGGAAATAAAATTTTTTTTAATATTAAAAAGTGTGTAAAATATAAAATACTTTCAATTCTAATATTCTTATTTATGTTAAATGTGAAATAAAGTTAATTTTTATAGTTGAAATTTATGTTAAAAAAATTACTTAGAACCAAATGAGGCTAAGGACTAGGAGAAAGAAGATAGAGATTTAGCCAAACAAATATTCATATATATATATATATAAAAGCATTTTCATAAAAGTTATAATTGTTAAGGGCCGGTTTGTTTGTAAGTTTAAATTTAATAAGGTTAAAATTAAACTTAGATAGAGATATTTTTTTATTAAAAATTATGAATGATGTGAAATAAAGTTAATTATTATGTTGGAATATGTGAGAAATGTGATATAAAGTTATTATATTCGGATATGTGAGAGGTGCGATATAAGTTAGTTATTATTTTAGTAATATGTGTAGGATATGAAATAAACTTAATTTTTAATATTAAATTTTATGTGTGATGTGATATATCAGGTTAAAATTAAATCAGGTTAAAATTAAATTAGGTTAATTTTTAATTTCAAAACAAACGGAAGTTATAAACATATATCATTTAAAGGGGTCATAATGTAATAAATTTGTGAACTTTTGGACATATATGAAATAAAATTTGATGAATGTGAAAATAAACAAAGAAAATTTTGATCTATGTGAGAGATGGGCCAATCTCAAAAAAGGCCACTACTTTCATCTTGGATAATAATTTTCAAATCAAAATACAGTATTTAAGCTCAAAATTCTATCTTAATTTTAAAAATTTTCTTGAGAATATTATTTCCATCAAATTATTGCAAAGTCCTTTTCTGATTTATTTTAAAATAATTGTAAACTATATCTTAAATTATTTTCTTGATATCCATTAAATGCTTTTATTTCTCATGTTAGCCTTTTTTTTAATCCAAACTTGTTGGATTCAAAATTAAAATTGAAATTACAAATTTTGAACTGGGTAAATATTAATTGATGCTGTCCCTGTGTTATTTAAATATCTATATAATAAATTATTATTTTTTAATTTTATATTATTACATTAAAAAATAAAAAGTCTAAATTTAAAAAATTTTGAATAAAAATTATTAAAAAAATTTAATATAATCACCAATTAAGTTATTAAAAGAATTAAGGAAGCATTTATATATATAAATACATATGAAGAATATTTTTATTAATCAATTCAATTTTATGATAATTCAAAATTAGATTGATAAAATCTCGAGCTATAGAAATAATTCTTTAAATTAAATGGATCTAAAATTCAATTCAATATTTAATTAATTTTTAAGGGAAATTAATAGACTTAGTTAATGAATAATGGGTGCATTTATTCAGAGATGTGATCTAAATTTTAATTTTAGCTAAAGTTTTATTTTTTTGATAATCAGT
The DNA here is from genome assembly GCA_019297695.1 of Apostasia ramifera. Classification (NCBI taxonomy): domain Eukaryota; kingdom Viridiplantae; phylum Streptophyta; class Magnoliopsida; order Asparagales; family Orchidaceae; genus Apostasia; species Apostasia ramifera. Next base: position 635,939 of record JAEMOT010003711.1, read on the forward strand.
ACAACAAACTCAAAAAAAAAAAAAAGACTAGACTGAGAGTCCATCTTATATTTGAGCATTTCTTCTCTAATAATGACTTGAATAAAACACAAAACTTTCTTAATCCATATTTTTTGAGTCTCTATATGAAGTGCGTATCAGGCTAAGATGTGTTCTACTCTATTACCTTTCAGTCCTCTTTAGTGTCCTGAATTAGCTTAATAGCTTCCAAGGAATTAACCTTTATCCAAATATTACTTGTTTTGATCTTCTCGACTAAAATAAATATTTGCTCGACCGCCAAACATTCTGCGAGTGTTGGCTCAAGAGACCCATGAATGTTACTTGAAAGACATGCAATCACTTCTCCCGTAGAGGTCCTAGCGACCACTCCAACTCTCAACCTTTCTCTTTTATCATCTACTCTGCATCAACATTTAGTTTAATGGTTGGATGTTTAAAAGGAATCCAAACTTTTTAAAGCTCAGTAATAATGGTGTTATCCGATTTCTGGGCTACTTTCATCTCTACAAAATAGTTGGTGATGAAAAAACTTATTTCTTCTGATAATTTGCCTTTGCCACTCTTTTTCTTTTATTTCAAATGGTTCAATAGCGTTTAATTTAAGTTTAGGTCTACTTGGGCCGCTCGGTAAAATGCTAATATATTGGGATATATAATAATATAATGTATGAGTAATATTAAAGATTTATATGCAAATAAAAAATATATATTTATAATTTAGAGAAAAAAAGGTGGTCGATGGAGAAAACGACACCCGGCGAACCCGCGCTTCGCGGCCCTCTCAGTGTCTCACCCCTTCCCGAGATCGATTATTGATTATTGTAAAAATGAGATTTTTCGACTGAAAGCAAGCTTTATCTCGAGAGAAAAGGGGCGGGAGTCAAAAGCAGAGTCCAGATCCTCAGCTTTGCAGCTGGGAGAAGCACCTCTTTGGAATCTAGGGTTTCTACCTGGAGTTGGGAGTTACCGTGCGGAATCGCATCTGCTCATGTCGGTCGGAGGCTAGAGCTCCATCCCAAACGCTGGCTCCGGTATGGCTTCTCTCCTTTTCCTGCTCGGGCATGCGGTCTCTAGGGTTTTACTTGTACTATGCTGTTACGTCCGGAACGAAAGGCCAGGGTTTTATGTTTTTATCTCGATTAATGCTTTTGAGGAAAGTTTGTCGATTTTGCTTCTGTTTTACTAGCTGAAGCGAGCTATTGGAGTTGATGGGGTTATCTGACTGGTTTTATCTCAGAGTGGCAGTAGTGACCGGCGATGATGGTGGTGGATGGGGAGTAGGAAAGGTGGGGCGGGAGCAGAAGATGTTAATCAGACGGTTGGCGGGATGCCAAGCTTCATTCCTTCAGTGTCACCGGGTCAAACAGTGTAAGTTGTATTTTGTTGCTCTGGTTATTAACCACTTATTCTTTATGTTTCTGATTTGACTGTAGTTTATATGTGCTCTTTCTGTTTGATGGTATGTCGGCTTGTTCTCTGTCTTTTGGTTTAGATAATTATGTGTTTACTATTTGTATGCTGCTTCTGCTAAAATGCTTGATGGCAATCAATTTTTCTTTGATTACTGCATCATGAAAGGGAATTACAGTGGCTCCTAAACCTATGAGCTCAAGAACTTATCCTTCTAACTAATTGGATGGAATTAATTTATGAAAAGGATTCATAAAGATGGCCCTAAATAGTTGGAATAAGGTTGCTGCTGCTAATGATGAGCGTTTTGAGTGTTTGATTTAGGACAATGACACCATGTTAAAAGATTAAGGGAGCATATTCATTGATATTTTATGGAAATTTTGAGGAATAGCACGTATACTGGATTCCTGCAGGATGGTTGAGAAGGTTCACATAATATTTTTGGAAATATTGATTGAATAATTGACTGGAAGGTTAAGAATAATCCATACCAATGAAAATTGACAATAATTAGTGGAAAATAATGAAAATTCTTTGAGCTATCAGGATGTTCCTCCTGATTAAAGACTATATTTCTGTGCTTGGGCTGGATCCTGAGCTTACAACAGTTGTAATAGCATTATATTAGCATTATTATCTGTCTCATGCTTCTTTTTTCTAATGATTTTATCTGAAATTTACATTCCTTTAACTCATGCTACTATTTTTTACGGCTTTATAATATTGATGATTCATTTTACTACGCTTTCATGATCGCTTTGATTCTGTTAGTGGCTCTGAGGGAAATAACATGCATAGATCGAGAATATCTGAACTTGGTGCATTGGACCAGTCCAGTGGATTTCGCGTAAACAACAGCATTGGCATTGATAAAAGTATGTAAATGATCTCTCAATAATAGTTTGCACCCCCCTTTCTAAACACATGCTTGATGCTTTACTAATTCAGTGGTAGTTAGCTTGTATGATTATAACCCAGTCATAGACCAGTTTATGCAGCTTTATCATCGTTATTGTTTTATTCATTGTTGAGCTTCATTGTCGGCATAACATATCTAGTGTTTCTTATGTGTTACTGTTAGCACTGTGCAATGAGCATACCTTTCTCTTACGTTTCTGCTGTGCCACTGAAATAGGCACACGACAATATAGGTCATGTTTGATGCATCAAAAGTAATCGAACTTTGTTGCTTGCCTAACGTTTTTCTCCTCTTTGGACTCCTAGTTCTGAGTATTTTTGTTCCGGGCTAATACTTGATATCTTTAGACTCTTGTAGCTCGTTTTCCATATTTTGTTTAATCCATCTTGTAAATAATTCTTGGCAGTCCCTTTGTTGAACACAAGATCAGGTGGGCAGGCTATTCCTCCTGATTCTCTTCAGTTTGGTACTTTCGCAAAAGTAAGTTGGACTTCATCTTGTTCTCTTTTGAAGCTGTGATTGTTAAATAATGAATTGTCTGCTGATAGAAGAAACTTATTCTGATCTATGCTATGTTAAATTGTAGGTTCCTACATCAGCTGATATTACTCCTGCAACCAGAGTTGGTTCTGTAGCTTTTGCTCAGCAGAAGGGCCAGCAAACAAATCTGGTACCATTATCTAGTGGTCAGTTTGAGAACTGGGGAGAGTCTACTATGGCAGAAAACAGTCCTAGGACTGATACCTCAACAGATGTGGATACTGATGAAAGGAGCCAAAGGGTGAGTTTCTGTTGTTCTCTATCACTTGTATCTAATATTTACATAATATTTACTTCTGCGTTCAGTTGTTAAATGTGATATTCAGATTCCGTTTCATGAAGGTTTATGGAAGAAAACTTTTTACTTGATTTCTGAGAAGTATACTGACAAGAGTTTCTGTTGATCTTGAGTTACACCTTTTTACTTGTTTTTTTACTACATATTGATCATATTCAAGGCTAGAATACATGCTACCTGTGAAGTTTATTAAAAAGATGACATTTAAAGATTAATATATAGAAGACGTTTCATGATATTGGCTTGTATTATTTGAGTAGTGATTCTAATTTTATGGAACTATGTTTTTTTTTTTGGATAAGTGCTTTTCTTATGGATTAATGCAATTGGCTTCCTCTTAACTTTTAGAACTTGCTCTACGTTTTAAAAAATGTTAAATATTGTTCCAAAATAGACTCTTGCATGCACACCTTTCTTATTAGTTTGAGGAAAACTGTTTTGCATCTATCTTGTTCTGCTGCTTATTACAATGAGAATCAGAATGAATGATACTGAAAACCTCTATTCTAAGCTCTGTTGTAGAAAAAAAAGTTACATGGAATGAACTATCTATATTCTTTAGTAGGTCCAAGCTTGTATTTTCTTGTTATCTTCCTTTTGTCTACTAGTGTCTGGAAAATAATGTCTTACAAGTGATTTCTGTAGTCTTATTATGCTTCTTTTTTTTCGCAACATTTGTTGCCGTTATATTTTCATTTAACTTAACAGAATGGCTGCATCCGATGTATTCTTTAGATTTGATTTTAAAGTTATGTTTAATGTTATTGCCAATTTTAAAGTTATGTTTAATGTTATTGCCAATGCTCATTATCTCCAATCCACAGTTTGATAAAGGTCAAGCTCTTGTTGTGGCGGCATCTGATTCTGACCGTTCGAAAGAAAAAACAGGCGATCAGAAAGTAAAGTACTTACTTCCAAAATCATATGAGTTAGTTACTGAAGCAATGCTGATTTTTGTAAATGATACTTTTGGCAGACTCTCAGACGGCTTGCTCAGAATCGTGAAGCTGCCAGGAAAAGTAGGTTAAGGAAGAAGGTAACGAAGATCTCTTTACAGGCAATTTTGTGATTTATTCTTTTCTTTTGCAACAAAGGAAAAATGTTCTTGTTTTGTATTGAGCTCGTCAACAAAGAAAATATCTTAACTAGTTGAATTTTTTGGATGCATTATGTTGTTGTAAATGATAGCCATGGTCTTGTTTGTCAGGCTTATGTTCAACAACTAGAAAATAGCAGGTTGAAGCTTACTCAACTTGAGCAGGAGCTCCAGAGGGCACGCCAGCAGGTATGTTGAGTTCTGGTTTCAGTTTTGTTTTTATGAGTATTTTTTGTAGAGAAGGTTGCATTTGAATTTATATGAAAAAAAGATTCTGAATTAATTTGCAGGGAATTTTTATTTCTAGCTCTGGAGATCAGTCACATTCTATGGGTGGAAATGGTAAAACCTGTTTTCCAGCCTTTTTTTCAACTTAATTAATGTCTTCTTGTCTCCTCCCAATATCTTTGATGATGTCATTAATCATACTTCGTTGGTTGCTTTTCTTTCTTAACGACCTTGTTTATGTAGGACTTGAGAGTCATTTCAAGCATTTTCACTGGTAATGGAATATTTCCATTCGAGCACTTAGTATGCAGGATAGCAGAGGGTATTGAAAAGTTTCAATTTGGCTTGCATTTTTTTTTTAGCTTATGATAGATGAAGCTATAGATGCTTGCTCCTGTAATTCGCAAAAACATGTTATCCTGAAAACTCCATTCACCTGTTTTTCCTATGATTTAAGTGCTCCGATTTTGTGGGCTTTGTAGGCTTTGTATCTTTAATGAAATGCCTTGTAAATCATTCTTATTACTAGTGAGATTAATGGTGCATTCCACATCATGCATGATATGCAAAGCTCTTGATGACATACGAAGTCATACAACAAATTATGGAACAATTTATGAAACGTTGATGATACTGTTTTTGGACTGTGTTCATGGTGTCAAAAGATATTATTTGGGGGAAATGATGGTTTGTGCAGTATTGATGCTTGGCTTGTGGAGCTGATGCTTTTGATATTCCATTGAAGTTGTTCATGGTTCATAATCTATTGTTCATAATCTATTAGCTTATAGACTATGGTCAGGAATAAGTTCATGTTACTGTGATGCAAAGTAATGTATTCATACTTCTCTGTGACTACATACCTTCCTGTTATATGTTTACAGGAGCACTGGCATTTGATATAGAATATGCACGATGGCAGGAAGAACATAACCGGCAAATCAATGAACTGAGAGCTGCTGTAAATGCTCATGCAAGTGATAATGATCTTCGAGGAATTGTTGATGGAATAAATGCTCACTATGATGAGATATTCAGGCTCAAGGGTATTGCTGCTAAGGCAGATGTCTTTCACATGCTGTCAGGCATGTGGAAGACACCTGCTGAGAGGTGTTTTCTTTGGCTTGGTGGCTTTCGTTCGTCAGAACTACTCAAGGTGCCATTACACACACATGTATATATACATATATAGATCAAAGTTTGAATTTCAAACGCATCATTATGTACTAGACGAATGATTGACAAAGAAGGATCTACAACAGGTCATGGGAACAAGGTCGTTTATGTTTTGATAAGCCCAGGATTTTATGCAAAAGCAGTTTGTTATAAACTTTGTTACATCGCCTCCAATAAATGACCAATACATTGACCAATTGCAATATAAGAGTTTAATCCACTAGATTATTCAATAGTTTAATGATCTAATATATTGGATAATTCATAGGATTAGAACCAAAATCACTTTTGGGCTACTTGGGGGATTACCTTTGAGGTTGCATAGCTTTTTCCTTTCTTTATTTCATCAGCTTCATTATTTAGTGAATTTTAGTCCTTTATTTAATGGCACTTGCAAAGGATCAAGAAATACTTCTCCCTCATTTACTGCGAGTCAAACATGTATGGATTGATTAAAAAATAATTTATTGGTTATATATTATCTCTTCATCTTCACTATAATGATGGTTATGCAACCTTAACCCAACAATTTGGAGATGACATTATGAATTCTTTTTCATCTAGTATTTCTATATATATGAAAATAAAAATGTTCTTGGGCCATAATCTACAAGCTTAAACTATTAGGCCTGTTTGTTACCATTGATTTAATAAAGTATCAGAGCTAGGGGTGTGGAGTTCAGGCCTTCATGTCTGTTAATTATCCCTGCCCATAAGTATGAAAAAAAATGGTGTGGGGGGATGCTACAAAACAAAAAAGACACACATGAGGGAACATATAAGAACATAAAGTTAGTTCTGAACTGTAGCCTAAATGCTTAGGTTTTAAGTCAGTTGGCTATCAATGATTTAACACTATCAATGCCACAAGCAATGCAACTTATCTAAAATTTATAAGCTCTAATCATTTTACCTTTGGCCTACCTCTTTGTGCTTTTTTTTTGGTGAAATGATTTTCCGTAGCACATGTTCGTCTTCATTTCTTCATTGCACTTATCCTTTCCATCCACATCGTCTTTCATTTTTTATATTCAACAGATGGTATGCTTATACTCTCCCTAATATGATTATATTTCCTCTCTTGTGTTACCACACATTTATTATCTTTTTATGACATCATTGATTTTTGTTAACAATTTGTTTATCGCACAAATTTAGGCGACATTGATCACGACAATTGATTTGGTTGTCTCCGAAGAGGTATCTGTGAGGGGTATATTAAACTGATTTGGGATATGTATGACTTGTGCTATGCTTATATGTAGTGACTGAATGACCAAAAACTTTCATAGCAGTAAATTTTTTGACCCATGGATCAATCACTGCTGGCTCATAATAATTTTAGATGCAATTGCAGCACAAACTGAAGAATGTAGATAAAATACCCATGTGTAGCTAACTGAAAAACCTTGCAGCTTCTGGTCAGCCAGCTGGAGCCTCTCACTGAGCAGCAGTTGGTGGGAATTTGCAACTTACAGCAGTCCTCTCAACAGGCCGAAGATGCACTTTCTCAAGGCATGGAGGCGCTGCAGCAGTCCTTGGCTGAAACCTTGGCTGGGTCTCTTGGGCCCTCTGGACCGTCCGGTAACGTCGCAAACTATATGGGACAAATGGCAATGGCCATGGGCAAGCTCGGCACCCTCGAAAACTTCCTTCGACAGGTCAGTAGCCCATCATTTCGTAGCAGTCTTTCAAATCCTCGTCCATTTCATTACCATGATGTATGTTCCATAGAAGTCATGTGCCTACTTTTTTGACGGAGGGCGAAGTGCAGGGTACAAAATGATGGATTGGATTGTTGGCTTCAACCTTTCATGTAGCATTATGTGTTTCAAATGTAAAGGAATTGTCTACTTTGGCTTTAAAAAATTATGTAACTTAAGTATTTCCTAGAAGGGCATCCATTCTAGTGCTGAAGTTCAATTTATTTAACTACGAAATTTCTCATCATTAATCTTATGGTTTTGCTGCAAAAGATGTATTTATCATTTAGGATTATGTTATTTATTTATACAGTTTAGGAACTCCTCTCCCCTTTCGATATAGTACAATTCATTCATGTGCTCTTCTTACTTCTCATCATTCGGCCTAGAAGCTTACCCGGAGCTGCATTTTGCTCCATTGATTCCTCTTTCTCTTGGGACATCACTCGATCACGCCTCGCCCTCGGGTTGTCACATTTTAGGTCAACATTTTATTACTTAGGGTTTGATCTCATTTGTCGCGACCGGAAATACTAGTGAATCATTTAAATTAAGTAGTATTTCAATCAAATTATTGTATGTCTGGGACTGTTGATTGTAGTTTTCATTTCTGGTGGAAAGAAAACATTATTTTCTTATGCCTTGCTCTACAGGCTGATAACTTGCGACAGCAAACCCTTCAGCAAATGCACAGGATATTGACAACTCGGCAATCTGCTCGAGCCCTTCTTGCCATACACGACTACTTCTCAAGGCTCCGTGCATTGAGCTCGCTCTGGCTTGCCCGACCTCGCGAGTGAGCAGAGGGGGAGTCAATCTCCATGTGATGAACTCCATTTTCAGGATCAAATGATCAAAAGAAACACGGATTTGAAGCAGCATTTCATGTTCAGATTGCTGGGTGGGTCAATAGGTTCTCTTTGCAGGTTTCTTCTAATACTTTGTAACCATGTATTTTATTTAGCAGTGCAGCCCTCTCTCCCTTCTCTCTTCTGTGTATTATCTGTTTGTATGAAAGACTGTGTTTGTTGTACTAATTTTGACTGGGAAACAGTGCATAGTTTTCCTATCTATGCATTTATAATGCAGGATTTTGTCTTGTGGAAACTTGAAATACAAAGATTTTATGATTGTATTGAATTTGTTTTACTATTACTGCACTAAATTTAGTATTTGATTTTGTTTTGTTGTATTTTTTTTTCCGTCAAACATCACATTTTTTCACTCAAATTAAAAATTATAGCAATATAAATTTGAACTTATGACTCGAGTTTCATATAAGCTTTCTACTCGTTTGACTAAATTATATGTTAAATGATAGAATTTTGTTATTTATTAGTTTTTGATAAAGGACTTATCATTAATATTAATTTGTACCGTTATAAATAAAATTCTAAATTTTTTTTTTGGTGAGAGAATTAAAATCAGAATTAAAATAGTATTGATGGTATTAGTTTAAAAAAAAATAATAAAAATAATAATAAATAATTTTTTTAATTATTATATATAAATTTTAATATAAAAAATATTATTTATTTTAAATATTTAATAATTTTTAATAAAAATATTTATTTTATTTTATATTTTAAATCAAAATATTTGAATTGAATATTTTGATATAGAATATGAAATAAAGTTAATATTTTTATTAAAAATTATTAAATATGTGAAATAAAATAATAATTTTTTATATTAAAATTTGTATAGAATAATTAAAAAAATTATTATTATTATTATTATTATTATTTAAATTAATATTATTTTAATTTTTGTGCTAAATTGGGCATTAGTTTTAGTTTTGCTCGCATTGAGATAGATGCCAATAAATTAATATATTTTATACCTAACATAATAAATAATTAATAACACAATAAATTAATATTATTTTATACCTAACATTTATTCTTTTATGACAAATACTCAAAATAATTAATAATGGATTTTAGGAAAAGATTTTCTTTCATCCAAAAGAAGCTAAAGCTGAATTATTTTGAAATTAATTTGGTATAGCGTTAATTGAAGATTTACAATAATATCCAGCATATTTTTATTTTTGAGACAGATTATAAACAAGGAATCAGTATTTATGAAGTTAAAGTTCTGAATTTCTTATTCAATAAAAATTCTGACAAAATAATCTCACAGAGTTTAAGACTTGATTTCGATTTCAATTTTTATCAATATTTATTTCAATAATTTCAATATTACTAGTTTGACAATTGTAAAAAATTTAGCAATTTTAATTTTTTTTCTATAATTTATTTAAATTTATAAATTAAAATTAAAATTTATTAATGATAATTATTGAATATTATTTTTTAAAGAGAGATGAGTTTCAGCAGTTCAAGCGAGTTTCAATTGAGTTTTGGCAATTTTGACTGAATGTGAAACTCGATAGCTTTTTAAAATCGATTTTCGCTGCAGTCGATCCAAAACTATTAAACTCAGATAACTACGTAATCAAAAGATATATATTTTTAATTGATCTAATTTTAACAATAATTGGACAAGTTTATTAAATAATATAAACAATAAGCCTATTTATTTATAAAGATTAATTTTAATAAAATTTAATTTAAATTTAAATAAATATATATTAATTTATTAAAACTTGTGAGTGATGTAAAATAAAATTAATTATTATGTTGAGATGTGTAAAGGATATGATATAAGTTAATTATTATTTTAATATATGAATAGGGTTTAAAATAATATTAATTTTTATTTTAAATTATGTATATAATATAAAATATAGTTGATTTTTAAAAATAAATTTTATATGTGACAGGATATATCTATTTATAATTAATAAAATTAATTTTAAACTGACTAAACAGACTCTGTTTATCTAAACAATAAGGAAGCCTTTTGTTCTATGTTGTCTTGATATTAAGTTATTTAAAAATTTTGAAATTTAGATTTCATTTTTTACTGATATTTTAATAATTTCTAGAGGGTATTTGGCTCGATATTATTTTAATATTTTATCATATTATTTAAATATCATGATATTTAGATATCATCTTTTGAATAAAAATTTTATAATTTCTTGAAAGATTATATAAAAATTTACTAAACTAAATAATTATTATTTTTAGATGACATGATATTATATTAAAATAGCATTGAACAAAATATCATATTACTAAAATTATTTATAAATATCATCAAACTAAATAATTTTTTTTTAAATAATATAATATCAATATAATATCGAACTGTTTCCTAATATTAAATTCTAATAACCAAAACTTATTAATGCTAACCACTAAACTCCAAACCTACAAATTTTAATTATATGCGTTAATCCTAGTTGGGTTAAAAAAATACTAACAAAAATTAGCCCAAGAGTGTTATCAGTAAATTCACATTCAAAATAGGAGTGTCACCTGTAAATATTCGACTTAAAAAGTATTGTTTATAAATAATTGACTTAGGAGTATTAACTATAAAAAAAATATTTGAAGGTGATAGATGTAAATTAATATAATTAACTCACTTTTTTCATATTATATGTATTTTTTAAAAATAATCACAATTTTTTTTTCAATTTTAAAATTATATTCCAAACGAAGAGTTTTTTTGTTAAAATATTTCAAACAAAAAGCCACGTCATTTATGGGCTATTTGGTTAGGAGTGGGATAAGCTAAAATGGGGCGGCTTACCCCTATTAATAATTTATGTTGGCTGGGATAAGTGATTTAATCTAAATTTTTATTTGTATGATAAACTAAATTAACTTAGTGTTCTTTTGGCAGTATAATAACTTAACTTAGGGTAGCAAACAAAACAAGATGCGGCAGAACATTTAGTTACTCTTGGAGGCATTTTCGGCAAAGTGTAAGTCTTGCGGGCTCACGACTTATCCTGCCGAGGGTAAGTCTTGCAAGCTCACAACTTACCCTACAGCGTGTAAATCATGCAGGCTCATGACTTACCACACGTAATCTCCTTTGGCAAGTGGAGGGACGCCACCGCCTCCTTCGCGCCACTTCTTTCCAAGCATCAGGTCCATTCCAAGCTTATACTCTCCCGCCAACGGATTCAACGTGCTCCTCTCCTCTCTCTTTCATGACCCCACTTCATCTAGTCTGCAATCACAACTCCCACATCGTTACGTTACTGTTGACATGTGGCTCCAGCGCTGCATCACAGTCATACACGTGGCACTCCTTTATTTTG
>JAEMOT010003712.1:1473-34833 GCA_019297695.1 Apostasia ramifera
ATTGCTTTTATAAATAATTATAAATTTTGAATTCAAATAAAATTTCTATGTAATATCGTTGCCACATAAAAATTAAAATTTAAAATTATTTATGAGGGATACAAAATATTACTTTATATATAACATTATCTTATATATATATATATATATTTAGTTTATTATCTTGCAACAATCAATTTTGAGATTATCCATTTTATTAAAAGAAAAATAAAGAATTAAAAAGGCAAAAATATCTACATTTTACAATGAGTCATTAAAAAAATTTCTACTTGGCATGCGAATGCTGCCATTGTTGATTGTTTTTGGTGAATTTTGGGCACCCCGGAAGATTTCCCATCCCTCTTCGTGGTCAAAAAATGAACACCATTCAATTTTCAAAAAAAAAAAAAAAAAAAAAAACCATTCGACCATTGGTCAGTCTTTTCTGCTTAATTTATATAACACGTATAGCTCACAGACTTAATGCAGTGAGACACAAAGTAGGGACACTTGTCTATATTGAGACCAAGCAACAAAAACATTCTATCAGCTGGCTAGCTGATTGTTAACACGTGATTTCAGTACTGTATCTCAATCGTACATGTGACATTTACAGGGAGCACTAACTTTTATTATTATTCTTACAGATCTTAAACCTCGGCCACGACGGTTCGGCAAAACCTTGTCCACGGTGTTTAGGCGACAGCTCCCGTAACATTGTTCACGATGTTTCCAGCTCTCCCCAGCAACATCGGGCACGATGTCTTCCAGCTCTCCCTAAATATCGATAATGATATTTCTAAGCTGCACCTGTCGCTATCAGCGTGTCACAACCGCACTATTTCCAATGCGGCCTGCTTCAGATGTTATCTTTTGAGTTACAATTCTATAATATGTTATTCGCACAATAACGTATTTTTAAGTTTATCATATGCATATTTAAAATATTTTACATTTATAAATATATCGTGTGAGATATATTTTAATGAAATTAATCAATAAAAGCAACACAATACATATAATTTAATAAAAATCATATTTAATATAAATTATACATAGAATAAATATTTAAGTTATAAAAATATTAAAATTAAGCTAAATTCAACTCAAAAATTTAACTTAAAATTAAATACATTTTAGTTAATTTAAAATTAAATAAATTTTCGTCAACTTAAAATTAATTATATTTTAATCAACTCAAAAAAGCTTAATTTAAACATAAAAATTAAATTATATTAATTATATTTCAACTCAAAAATTTTTGCACATAAATATGAAATATCTGATCAATTTTTATATATAAATATAAAATAATATAGAGATAAAATATCTTTAAAAATCTCAACACAAAAATTATATTATGTTATTGTCAAAAAAATTATATTACTTAATATGAAAATTTATTTATATGCATATATATACATATGTTTTAGTATTTTTATAAAAATATATATTTAAAATTACAAGATATAAAATTTTACAAATAACAACAACAACCAAGCCTTAATCCCACTAGGCAGGGTTAGCTACATGAATCTTTTGTTTTCATTGCGCTTTATTAGTTACTAAATTTTTATTTAAGTCTAAAGTAATTAAGATCACTCCTTATAGTTTCTTGTCATGTCTTTTTTGGTCTTCCTCTTTGTACATGAGCAAAATTCAATAACTCAATTTTTCTAACTGGAACTTCAATCGGCCTACGATTTAGATGTCCAAATCATTTAAGCCGACTTTCTCTAAGTTTATCCTCAATTGGTGCAACACCAACTTTCTTTCTGATATACTCATTTCTTATTCTATTTTTTCGTGTACAACCACACATCCATCTTAGCACCTTATTTTTATAATATTTATTTTATTTATATGTTTTCTTTTTGCAGGCCAGCATTCAGCAGCATATATTATATCTGATCTTACTACTGTTTTATAAATTTATCTTTGATTCTAGATGAGATTTTTCTATCACACAACACACCAGAAGTATTTCTTCATTTTATCTATCCTGCTTGAATCCTACTAATAATGTTATTATTTTATATAATTGAACCAAAATATCTATATAAAATTTTACAAATATAAAAAAAACATATGTATATATAATGTATTTGATCGTATCTATTTCAGTTGTGCACTTATATAACTATTTTCTGTGCAGCGGTAAATAAAAAATTGAGTCTAATTACTATCAGTCTTTTTTAAGAGAATAATGCTATATTAGTTTTTAAAATTTTTTTGGATTTTTTGAGTGTTAATTTCAACTAATAGTTGAGGGTATAATAATGTATTATGATTTTAATAATTAGTTAAATTAATACCTAAAAGATTTTAAAAATTTTAGGAGGTAGTTACGGAGGCTGTCATTTTTCTTTTTGAATATTATCAAGTTTTTATTAAATGTTCTTATAAAATTTTTTTTTTATTAAAATGCAAAGTTAGAGAAATCCATTTCATTAAAAAAAAAAAGTTAGAGAAATAATGAAAAAAGGCAACAGGAAAAGATCGGTTAGCACACGGCGGTAGTGGTGGGCCTGCAGGCTCTTTGACCGTAGGGTAGCAGCCCGGTTAGGCCCGGACCAATGACGCCGGCGTTGGGGCGCGCCAGAAGGGGTGGGCTTTGACTCGGCTGGGCAGCGGGCAGTTGCTACGGGCAGCGGCGAGCGCTCCACCGGCCCTCCCCTGCGAAAGTCTGCACGCGCGGCCCAGAGAAAGAAAGACCACCTCACTCTCTTCTTGACCAAAAAGATATCCGGCGATTTTTCTCAGAGAAGAGGAGAGAGAAAATGCACGAAGGGGAAAGACGTCGTGTTTCATAGATAGGTTTAAGGGAGCAAGGAGCTGGTGATGTTAGCGCTCCAGACTTTTCCGGATCGGTGCTGCACCTTCAGATCACCTCTTCTGCGCTGAATCCCTACTTCATTTGCGTCGATGGCGACCTTTTCAAGACGAATGGCATGGTGTTCGAGATTTCACTGAGTTTTCGAGGAGCTTCAGGTTTTCTTAGGGGTTTTGTTGATGGATCTGCAAGATTTGATACGGAAGCTTTTTTGATCGAAGGAATGGAAACCCGGGTTACGGGACTCATGGAGAGGTGGTTTATTTTCTCGATCCTTTTACTTCACCCTTTAGCGACGGTTCTTGCTAATATGGAAGGTATGCTCTTGGCTTCTAATGATTTTTTTTAAAATTTAGTATGTGTGTTTATTTTGAACGATGCTAAGAGATCTGTTGATAGCAAAGATCTGGATGTGAAGAGATGTGTGTAGTTAATCGCTTTTCTGATTTGGATGAATGTATGCTTCTGTTGAACGATCCGTTCTTGTGGTCGAATAAAATTATTCAGAGAGACCCAAGAATTAGGGCATGTTGCTGTTCTGGGCTCATTAAAGCAAAGTCCTGTATTTTAGAGGATTAGATATTTCTTTCCTGTCTGCAAATTGATATGTTTCGCTGTAACTTGAATTCTATCAGACATGTAGATTCTACTTCTTCTCTTTCAAAGTCTTCAGCAATAGCATGTCAGTAGTGCGTAGAGTCTACTTATAATTAATTTTAACCCTTATAGGTCAGAGTATCGTACCTAATCTAGTCTCTGAGTTAGAAGGATACATCTTAAACTAATTTCAATTGGATTATGGCCTTTTTCCAATTCAATGATATCTTTATTGCTATATTTCTAACTAACGGTGATGTCATATAACTTAATCTGAAGTGATTTGACTGTTTACAGTTCAACTACCCAAATACTGTAATGTCATTGTTTAAAAATGTAAGTTGGCCACAAAACTTGCATTGCAAATGATACCCTTCCCCATCTTTAGAACCAATTCATGAAGACTAAGAAAAAAAGAACCTATTCATGATGAAAATAACAAATAAAAGTGATCTAATGGGAAGAAAATGCAGGATTTTTCCGGCAAATTAAACACCCCAAACTATGTGTTTTACATGCATTTATCTGGACAACTTATCTAAAACAACCAAAAAAGGCCCGCAATTGGTATCTTATTGCACTAGGTCTATTCTAGTTTAATATTCAGGCTAATCACCATGTATCACTCAATAGTTTTACCCAGAATTTGTTACTATTGTAATCTAGATTCCTTTCAGTTGAAGTAACAGGACTGGATAATTAAATATTGATAATTGCGGAATAGCTATAGACTTAAAAATCTTTACTTCTCTTTGAGAACATAGGAATTACATGCACGAGAACATAGGAATTGCATGCACAAACAATATTTCAGCCGTATCTAGCTACTAAAGAAATTTTTTCTCTTGCCTTAAAATGTTTTTTTTTTGTTTTAGCACAATTTTAGCTGATTGGTTCCAAAAAATTACCTATACTGTTCTATGGTTGATTCCCAGTTGATCTGTACGTGGCACATAGAAGTTGTGGATATTTGGATAATGAAAACTTTGTAGTCTCAACCTGTTTTTTGACTTGAAAAGCTCCATTACCTCCACATTTAATGATACATTTTCTTCGAGGTCCTAAATGACACTTTAGGAGGCTTCTTGAACTTTCTCCCAGGAAAGTAAGCATGGTTAATCTTGTCATTAAAGTTGACGTATATAGCATCAAAACTTAGACCTTTTTGTACTTGGATTTTTTTCCAAGTAATTTTTGTACCTGTAGTATGTTGAGAATGTTGTGTTAAATCCTTTAGCATTTAAATACATAATATTTGTGATAGTATATATTTAGATGATTGTCTTGACTTTTTTCTTGGTTGTACTTCCAGTAGTGCTCAAATTATTAGTTTTCCCTAATAGATCTGTCTGATGCTGCACATCTATATTACGTTTTCACTGAAAATCTCTGTGTGTCCCTGTTGTACTTTTTCTTGAAAGTTGTTTTTTTCCTAAAAGTCGACTCTGTTGTACTTTTTGCATACAGGTGATGCTTTGCATAATCTGCGTACAAATTTGAATGACCCTAGTAATGTACTGCAGAGTTGGGATCCTACACTCGTTAATCCATGCACTTGGTTCCATGTAACGTGCAACAATGAAAACAGTGTTATTAGAGTGTAAGTTATTGATTGAAACAGTAACTGTATTTATTTTCACTCTTCTGTTTCTTGATTTCTTTTTGTTTCAGTGATCTTGGCAATGCACAGTTATCCGGTCAGTTGGTTCCTCAATTAGGGCAGCTGAAAAATTTACAGTATCTGTAAGTTATGTACCAACTGCAGCCGTTAGTTTATGTTTAAGTTTCTGCCATTGAATATGAACTTTGAATTGTGCAGCCTCTCTAAGTTTCATGAAGCACTTTATCTTTTAGCACAATGCATATTTCATGTTTTCATGTGAAATGATTATGATCCAGTTTAAGGTTCTAATCATTTCTAACCATCCTTGTAACTGAATGTGAAGTTAGATATCTTTTATGAAGCAATTACTTTATCTTTTAGCTTTAATGCTTATTCTATGTAATCGTGTGAAATGATTAGAATCCAGTTTAGTTGCATTTGACAAGGCAGCAACCTTTGAATGTTAAACCATATTGTGATCCCTGAAAGTGAAAGTTTACATTTTTTTTCTGTCTATTGCATCTTGCCAAACAAGCCATATATGATTTCATTAATTCATATATTTTTTAAATTGAATGATTCATAGATTATTGAACCCTAGTATCTGCATGACTGCAATGTTTGAATGTTAAGCCATATTTTGATCTCTGAAAGTTTACATATTTTTTTCTGTCTATTACATCTTGTCAAACAAGCCATATGATTTCATTAATTCATATATTTTATTAATAGAATGATTCATAGATTATCTAATATTATAGATGAACCTTTTTGTGAGAAAAATTCATGTGTAAGATTCCACCAACATTTATTAATGTCAATATTTGAACATGTTTTTGTCAAAAATAAGTTCATTGTTTATGTCAAAAAAAAAAAAGAATCATTGCTGGTTGCTAACCACAGAAAATTAATTAACATTTCTCATATTGGTTTCAAACATTTGATATGCGCTCATATACACATAAATGCCTACTCTGTATAGGTTTGAAATGCATGATAGTATTATGAGTTGCATGTGTCTCAAGGATGATGTCCATAAAAGAAACATGACACGTATTTATGCATCAGTTATCTGATCTCATAATTCAGACCTGTTAAATTTGTTGACAATAAAATTCTTTTTTTGATTTTTTTTTCATGTTACTTGACATTATACACCTAGTGATTTGACTCTTATATGCTTCGTGGCTTTAAAGCCACATTACTGTATCGTTATCAAATTGGTTCGTTGCCTTTCAAAACACGTAGTAATTGTATCTTTAATTTCTACTTCTGAAATGCTTTGTATAGTTACAAAGCTTATCTCTTTGTATGTTTGTGTGTGTATATTTTACTCAAAACTTTGTTAGGTTTTTCCTAGTATGTAATTGTAATTGTTGTCATGGTTTAAATCATAATCTAACATTATTTTGAGGGAGAATTACATGTGTCATCCCTAAAGAAAGTCTTTTTACTCATTTAATTCTAAAATTAGATATATACATGTTACCCCATACTGATGATTGGCTAGATTTTCCTCTCCATAAATGACATGAAGGGCTAGATCTTCCTTAACTTAGTAGAGGGGTTATAGTTTCTAATTATGTATTCAATATATGAGGTGATATTTGTAAATATTTAACTTTGGGAGTTAAACGAGTAAAAAATCTTCTTTAAGAGTGACATATGTAATTCACCTTTTTTAAGTTTTGTTCGACACTTTATTATTAATTACAATAAACCTTTTCCTACAGTAAAAATTATGGCTTATACTTTATTTTGCCTGTCAGCATCTGATCAACGACACTTTTTACATTTGAACATGGCAGGGAACTTTATAGTAACAGCATTAGTGGAACAATTCCTGGTGAACTTGGCAATTTGACAAACCTGGTCAGCTTAGATTTGTACATAAACAATTTCACTGGTTTTATTCCTGATTCTTTGGGGAAGTTAACAAAGCTCCGGTTCCTGTATGATTTTCAACTTAATTTCTTCAGCTAAATTTCTGCTTGCATCTTATGAAATTTATCTTAGTTTTTGTATGTGTGAGAATATAGTTAATCTATTGCATTCTTAGTTTGACATAGCATATTTTGTACAACACAGGACTTGCACTATGCCAATGATGGCATTTGTCTGTTGGAATGGTCTTGTTAGTACCTTTTTCTCTGAAGCCATAGGCTCTATTTGGTTAGAGGAAAAAAAGATCTGAAAATTTTTTTTGAAATTTTTTAAAAAAATGTGTATGATGTGAAATAAAGTGAGTTATATTAAAAATTATATTGAATGTGAAATAAAGTGAGTTATATTAAAAATTATATTGAATGTGAAATAAAGTGATTATTTAATATTGGAGTTTGTGTAGAATGAGATATAAAATATTATTTAAAAAAAATAAAGTAAGATTCTTAGTTGAGGAAAATCTTAGTCATGGCTAAAATTTCTTCCAATCAAACGGGGCCTTAGGCTCTGTTTGGTTGGAGGTTATTTTAGTCATATCTTTGGCCAAAATAGCCTACAACTTCTAAAAAAATTAAAATAAAATAAACTTTTATTTTTTATCCTCAATACACAAATTTTAATAGAAAAAATTCACTTTATTCACATTCTACATAATTTTTAACACAATGTTTGTAAATTTTTTTTTTTTTGGAGCATTTACATACATGCTACACAAAACTTTAAATATTATATCATTGTTCAAATACATGCCACTTTATAGTTCAAATTTTGTGAAGAAAGTGGTATGTAAGTAATATTTAAACTTTTTGGCCTTGTTTGGCATGAGCCCAAAAATGGGCAAAAAAATATAATAATAATATTTTTAATTTATTATAAATTTTAATAACTTTATTTCATATCCAACACAAATTCCAATCTTAAAAATCAACTTTATTTCACATCCAACACAAATTCCAACCTTAAAATCAACTTTATTTCACATCCTACACACCTCCCAATATTAAAATAAATTTCTTTCCCATCAACTCTATAAAATAAATTATTTTCTCTTTCCTTACCCAAATTCATCATCCAACCAAACAAGCCCTTTGTGGCATATAGGTAATTGTTTCTTTTTTCAATAAAAAAGTTGGAGGCTGTTTTGGCCATGACCATGATCAGAATGGTCCCTAATCAAATAGAGCCTTAGACTATGTTTGTACTCAATTACATTCATGTGCATGTGCATATTTGGAAAGTTCTATTCATGTTCTTCCTTCATATAATTACTTAATTTAGTTTGTTCTGTTTCTCAGTGATCAGAGATCATTGATAAAAGAATAATGCATAGCTTTTCTGATTTGATCCTTTCATTTACATCTGGTGATTCCATTTGAAATTTAGCTAGGTCTACCATCTATTGTGTGGTAACCGGATGACGATGGGTGGGGTGTGCATTGTGCTTAGCCATGTTCATAAATTGCATTTTTACTGGTGTTGTGAGGCCGTCCTTTGACCATTGTCATTGACTCGCCAGGTTCTCGTACGTCTTCACTCATGAGGACACGTTAGAGGTGGGGTGTATGCATTTGGGTGGGGGCCTATGAGGAACTAGATGGGAGATCAAGATGGGCTTAAGAGATGAGCCTTTGTACAATGTTGGTGTATAGGCTGTTTAAGTACTTGTTTTGTGCATGTATATCAAAGAATTACGTGGCTTCTCATGTGTAACAATGTCCAACATCCATGAATGGTGAAAATGAAATGTAAGGAAAGAAATGAAAGACATGCAAAATTTAGTCGCATTTCATACGTTTCTATTTAAACAAGGAACGTTCACCACATGAAGATATCTCACAGATTGAGTGGAGAACTGTCTTCCATCATTTCTTTAGGTGTTAGAACCTTTCACTACTTGGTTCATAATATTGTTACTTCAAGTCATCCGTTTTCTTTACCCAGTGCTACAATGAGGAATAATTATTTTTATTTTAATTTCATTTTATGTTGTAACTCATTCTTTGATGATTTCTAAAATTTAGTGCATTTCCTCCTTTTTCTGATTTTATGGAAGGATAGTCGTCTCAACAACAACAGCTTGTCAGGCCCAATCCCTATATCTTTAACTAATATATCTACTCTTCAAGTTCTGTAAGTTTCCTTTTTGATGCACCACATTTGACTTAGTTCTTGTAATGGCTTTATTTGACATGAAACCTGTTCTAAATACCTGTGCAGGGATCTATCAAATAACAACCTATCTGGAGGAGTTCCATCAAATGGATCGTTCTCACTTTTTACACCCATAAGGTATGTCTACTGTTAATTATTGTGAACCTTTAGACATTTTGCGTCTTATTATGACATTTTGCTAACTGTTTTATGATAAAACTTACAGTTTTGCGAACAATCCGCTTTTATGTGGTCCTGGCACAACAAAGGCATGCCCCAATGGCCCTCCACTTTCTCCTCCACCTCCGCTTGTAGTACCGACACCACCCTCTTCTCCAGGTGATTGAGATTACGAATCTGGAATTTCTTCTGGAGATTTAACATTCCATTGTGCTTAGTGTACTGGAATGTGGCAATCGCCTACTGAAAACAACATATGTTTTGGTATAAATGATCCTCCTAGACTTCACCATACTTGACTTAGAAAAGTAGTGACTGATTTTGTTCTTCAGTAAAAAGGCTATTTTGAAATCATACTGTCATATAAATGAATTTGGTGCTTACTGTGTGATTTGTTCAGGAAACAGTGCCTCCAGCACTGGTGCTATAGCTGGAGGAGTTGCTGCTGGTGCTGCATTGCTATTTGCTGCGCCTGCCATTGCATTTGCCTGGTGGCGTCGTCGCAAACCACAAGAATACTTTTTTGATGTTCCTGGTTAGTATCTGCAATAGTGAGGTCATATTTGTAGAAAGCTGATTTTTGGATACTGCATGACTTGGTCTACTCCTGCTGCAGCTGAAGAGGATCCAGAAGTTCATTTAGGTCAGCTTAAGCGGTTTTCTCTGAGAGAGTTGCAAGTTGCAACTGATGGATTTAGCAATAAGAACATTTTGGGAAGAGGCGGCTTTGGGAAGGTATACAAGGGACGGCTTGCTGATGGTTCCCTGGTGGCAGTAAAGAGGCTAAAGGAAGAGCGCACACCAGGAGGGGAACTTCAATTTCAAACAGAAGTAGAAATGATTAGTATGGCTGTGCATCGGAATTTACTTCGTCTTCGGGGGTTTTGCATGACTCCCACTGAACGCTTGCTTGTGTATCCATATATGGCTAATGGGAGTGTAGCATCTTGCTTACGAGGTATCTTATTATTATTATTAATTGATGCAGGAAAGGACAAGTATTTGAGTTTTTGAGTCTTGCATGTGGCCATTACTCATGGATTTTTGCCTTTGAACCTGATATGTTTGACCTCTGCCTCTGCCTCTTTGTTAAATTCATCATGAGCGGTTCTAATTATCATGCAGTTGTTATTATTGTGCTTTCCTTCTGCTGCTGTTTATTAATATTTTGCCATTACCAGAAAGGCCACCTAATCAACTACCACTTGACTGGATGACTCGGAGACGAATTGCACTGGGATCTGCCAGGGGCCTTTCCTATCTGCATGATCACTGTGATCCAAAGATTATCCATAGGGATGTTAAAGCTGCAAACATTTTGTTAGACGAGGAGTATGAGGCAGTTGTTGGGGACTTTGGACTGGCCAAGCTCATGGACTACAAAGATACGCACGTAACAACTGCTGTACGTGGAACAATTGGACATATTGCACCAGAATACTTATCGACAGGGAAGTCTTCGGAGAAGACTGATGTGTTTGGCTATGGTATTATGCTTCTTGAGCTTATCACGGGACAAAGGGCATTTGACCTTGCTAGGCTTGCGAATGATGATGATGTCATGTTACTCGATTGGGTAAGATCAACTCCCTTTGGCTTGGATGTATTTATCTGGTTATTGCGTAAGCAGAACAATTTCATTGCTTTTAATTTTTTCAGCTGCAAATTAGTCTACTTTTCTTTGCAGTGTGAATATTTAGGTTTCAATTCCAATGTCTCATATTGTGCATTAATCTATCTATCCGAGCTAAATCTTTTTGTATGGAACTTCTATATCATGCTAGTTCATTGCTAGAAGTTCATGTCTTTTTGAATTCTCTTCTTACTGCATGCCTGAAATCTTTTAATGTCCTGCTTTCAGGTCAAAGGACTGTTGAGAGAAAAAAAGCTGGACATGTTGGTTGATCCTGATCTGCAGAATAATTATGTAGAGTGTGAGGTGGAGTCACTCATCCAAGTGGCACTTCTCTGCACTCAAGGCTCGCCAGTGGAACGACCAAAAATGTCTGAAGTGGTGAGGATGCTAGAAGGTGATGGTCTTGCTGAGAGATGGGAGGAGTGGCAAAAAGTCGAGGTCATCCGCCATGACCTCGAAATGGCCCCTCATCGCAACCCAGACTGGATCGTTGACTCCACTGACAATCTTCATGCAGTGGAGCTATCTGGCCCTAGATAACCTGTGAAAGCGCTTCAAGAAGAGGAGATTTGTTTATTTTCACCTTCTTCTCTCATTACCTTCATCTACATATAATCCAATTTCTGTATCCAAAGATATGCTCACGGTTGTGTATGCTGATTGATCCAGGGCCATTATATTATCCTTAGCAAGTTGTCAATTGTGATGATTTTGTTTCTTTTTCATCAAAACTTTATTGCAGGAAGAAAGTAGGAGGTATTGTTGGCTAAGATGTTCTGCTTGTTGGGGACTGTTTGTCATATGTTTTTAGTAGATATGTTAATTTATTTTAGTAAATTGTACGATAGAACGCCAGATTATTTTCAGGCAGGCATTGTATTTGTCATTTCCTTGTTCTCAAAATTGTTAATTATGCATTCTCATTTCTGTCATTTTGAATAATTTTTCTGTTGGCTGTTAAATCTGTTCATGCACTTAAAAATCATCATCAAAATTATATTTCTACCTTCGATTTCCAAGAATCCCGGCCAATGATCTGCTCCACCCACTCCTCCATGTGCTTCCGCCCCATAAGCTTCTCCTTTTTACGATGGCACGTGGGATGCACATGGAGTTTTAGCTGCCAGGGCTTGTACGACTCTTTGCAGATATTGTTTTTTTCTTTTATTTCCTCTAATATTTTAACTAAATTTTTAAGCCATGATTCAACTCTCCCATCTCTAATCTCTCCTGCTAAGGTGAATGCTGACTGAATGAAGAAGCAGCAGTAATGGTGAAAGTAGTTGTACTGCCTTCTCCATTTATCCTTCCCCAGACTTAAATTAATTATCTCTTGCTCATTTGAATCAAAGACGTAGGCCCTTCCTTTCGTATGAATTACAAAGCATTGTAAGGCCCACAAAGGCCGTGTCTTTGATGCCTTCCTGCTTGGGCTAGATGGGCACGGTCATTCAGAGAAATAAAAAAGACAATCAATCTTACTTTGAGCCCTTTGCAATTAAATTTTTTGCATTTTTTATTTTTATTTTTTATTAGTCTTGCATAATTTATTCACCTTATACTTTGCTCCTTATCATACTAATTTTAAGGTAATGTTATTGAAGGCAACAACAACAACAACAACAACCAAGCCTTAATCCCACTAGATGGGGTCGGCTACATAAATTCTTTGTTTCCATTGCGTCCTATCAGTTATCAAATTCTTATCTAAATCTAAGTAACTAAGATCACTCCTTATAGTTTCTTGCTATGTCTTCTTTGGTCTCCCTCTTCCTCTTTGTACATGACAAAAATTTAATAACTCAATTTTTTCTAACTGGAGCTTCAATCGGCCTACGATTTAGATGTCCAAACCATCTAAGCTGACTTTCTCTAAGTTTATCCTCAATTGGTGCAACACCAACTTTCTTTCGAATATGCTCATTTCTCACTCTATCCTTTCGTGTATATCCACACATCCACCTTAACATCCTCATTTCTGCAATATTTATTTTATTTGTATGTTTTCTCTTTACAGGCCAGCATTCAGCACCATATATCATCGCTGGTCTTACTGCAGTTTTATAAAGTTAATGTTATTGAAGTCAATTAATGTAAAATCAATTAGCTGAAAACTTTGATTAAATTTTTTAAATCTGGTAATATAAAGCTGGTTAACAATAGTGAGAATTAAATAATAGTAGTATAATCATCCATTACCAGTAACTATGTGTTCCAGCTGTTGCCCGTTGAGCTGAGGTCCTGAGGACTTCCACCAAGATGAGCTTGCAATTTGAAAAATAAACTGAATGGGAAGGTGGGTCATATAGAAACTCCTACTAATTGAAAGAATATAGCTTCGTTTTTTTTTTTTTAAAGTTAAAAACTACTTTAGAATTGAAATTTCGTAATTGTTTCATTATGAGATTAGTTCTTAATTTATTAGGAGAATAAAACAAATATTATTTGATTACTAACATTTGTTTAATCCACGCTGCAATCTGCCAAAATTCCTATGAATACTTGTGGAAGATTGATCAGAAAAAATTATTATAAAAAAAGAAGTGATATAAACCTTTAAAATTTATTTATTAGGTAGGAGGACTATTCATAATGTAATATTATTTTTACAAAAGGATCTAAAGATGCATATAAAGTAAGAAATCTCAAAATTAAAACATATTATTACAGAAGATCATAATCACTGAAAAAATCTTTGTCACATAAAAGCAAAATTTACACACATTGCTTCATGGCCAAGCTCTTTAAAAGGGCAATGATCCACCTCAACAACCCAAAGTCACTGATAGAAACCACAATAAAAACATCAACATTATTACTATGAAACACAAAGTAGGAAATTTGACAAGTAATATAATGAATATGTTCTTAACCAATGCAGCAAATATCAACTAATCATTTCCCATCAAAATAATAATCATCATTATTATAAACAGAAGATATTATAGATGTGGGCAAATAATAAAGAAAACAAAAGAGCAAATTTAGGCCAGCTGAGAAGCAAAAGCCCTATCAATCATCCTCATCATGTGGGTAGTGGGGGGAGCTGAGGGAGGGGGATTGTTATAATTGTAATAAATAATTATTCCTTCAACTCTTGATTAGGGTTGTTATTGAACCGATTTCGAGCGAGTCGAAGGCAACTCAAAATCGAAAATTTTCAATTCGGCTCGGGTCGAAATCAAAACGGGATATGATTCGAGCTGGCTCAGCTCTAAATGACTCGATTTCGAGCCAGCTCAAATCATGATTCGAATCGGCTTGTAACTGTTAAAAAAATGTTAAAATATTATGTGTTCAAGATGATTTGATTCCTAAATCTTGAGAAAAATAAAACTTAAGACTTTGTTTGGTGCGAGGACCAAAACATGACCAAAATGGTACTAATTTAAAAAACAACAATAATGATAATAAATAAATTTTTTAAATCATTCTACACAAATTCAAATATAAAAAATATTATTTTTTATATTAAAAATTGTGTAGAATAATTAAAATAATTTATTAATTATTATTATTGTTATTTTTTAAACTAGTTTTTTGATCTTGTTTTGGTCCTCGCGCCAAACAGGGCCTAAATCTCCTCCACTCTACCACTAGACCACTAGCTAAATCGAATCATATTTCAAGCGAGTTTGAACCAACTTGAAATTGGCTCAAAATGTACTTCGAGCTGAAGTTCTTAGCTTATGATTCGATTCAAAATTTTTGAACCGATATCAAATCGAATGAATTTTGAGTTTCGAATATTTTTAACAACCCTATGAATCTTGATTGTTTTGTTCTACTTCCTTCTGGCTCAACAAATTCCCCTCCACAAAAAAAAACATTCACCGCCTCAACCCTCCCTCCATCTACATTCCTCGGAAGGAATTACCGCCAAAGCAGCATCTCTACCTTTCTCTCTTCTCCTTTTTCACACAAGAGGAGCCATTTCCCCTTTCTTCCACACTTTCCTTCTCTCTTCTTCACAGTCTGCTCTTTTTCTTGTAGTAGGGTTGGGCTTCTTCCGCAATGGCCGCGGCTTTTGCTCCTTCTTGAACGCCTGTGGCTTGTAAGGCCGCTCTCTGCCCTGACAGGATGGATTCCTATCACGGCTTCCTTCTCCTTGTTTTATTCTCCTTCTCGGGTCTCGCGCGGGCTCAGCTCACCTCCGACATTACGTCGTTGCTAGAGTTCAAGAAGGGCATCGCCGGCGACCCGACTGGCGTGGTGCGCACAACGTGGAGCCCCGTCGCGTGGGGGTCGGCTGACGCCACGGACCCCTGCCCGCGCTCCTGGCATGGCGTCACATGTGACGACTCCGGAGCCGTCATTGCCATCGCGCTCGACGGCCTCGGCCTGTCTGGCGAGCTAAAGTTCAGCACTATCGCCGGCATGAGGGGGCTCCGGAATCTCAGCCTCGCTGGTAACTCGTTCACTGGCCGCCTCGTGCCGGCCATTGGGGATATGACCTCTCTGCAGCACCTCGATCTGTCCGGAAACAGCTTCTACGGGCCTATTCCGGGGAAGATTACCAATCTCTGGGGCCTTCTCCACCTCAATCTCTCTTGGAACGGTTTCAAAGGGGGATTTCCCAGCGGAATCCGGAATCTCCAGCAGCTGAAGGTGCTTGACTTGCGATCCAATGTGGTGTGGGGGGACGTCGGGGAGTTACTGTCGGAGCTGAGGAACTTGGAGCATATCGATCTGAGTATGAACAAGTTCTATGGCGGGCTATGGATGGATTCCAGCAACCTCTCGAGTTTGGCCAACACTGCAATGTATTTGAACGTGAGTTTTAACCAGCTGAGTGGAAGGTTCTTCTCAAATGATTCGATGAGGTTCTTTAGGAATCTTCAAGTATTGGATTTGGGTCAGAATCTTCTCACTGGGGAGCTGCCTTCTTTTGGTTCCCTGTCTAATTTGAAGGTCCTTCACATCGGTAACAATCTGTTGTCTGGGCCGATACCTGAAGAGCTCTTTGGAAGTTCGATGCAGTTGATGGAACTTGACCTCAGCGGGAATGGATTTACAGGTAAATGCCATAATGGTCTCCAGAGGCTGTTTTCAAAATCTATTCATTCCTGTTTATATTGGATGATTAGTTGATGTTCAAGTTTGATGGATTCTTGCCTAAGATTTCAATTTTTCATACATTTGGGAGTATTAATTGTTGGTGTGAAACAGGTATTAATAACTTTTTATTTGCTTCAAAAACTCTGCGTGTTTGTTACCAAATGGATGCAAATCAGTAGTTGTCCAAAATTTGAAAATTTGTGCGTTTTTTATGTACCTCTCTATGATAGCTATATGATGCTTAACATTTGGGGTTTTGATTATACAAACTTGTATGTTGATGCACATTTGTTGAGTATTGGTTCAAATAGAATATGAGTTGAATCATCACCATTGTTCATACCCTTATCTTGACTAATTGGGTTTGACTTTATGAATCCATAATCATCAGTCTCATTCAATGTTGCATGTTGTGTGAAAGCTAGCTTGTATCTTTGTCTACAACCTTTAATCAAATAAATAATTGATTTCAATATATATGCACAAATTTTCAAGTTTCAACTATGGACCAATTCAAGTTAAAAATCTTATTCCCTAAATCTCAAGGTAAAATTTGGATGTCTTAAAATGGTAATTGAATGGCTGTCATACAACAAAACCAACAAGAACAACAATAAAGCCATAATCCCAAACTAGATGAGGTTGGTTGCATAAATTTCTTTCTACATTAAGCACCATTTAAAGTGCTGCTCCGTGCGAGCGCAAGAGGGTCAAAGTCATGTTTAATAATCATATCCTTGATTTTGTTCTTTCCTCTTTCTCTCTTCACGTAGATGGCCCCTAAAGGTCGAAATAGACTTGGCCAAATCACCTTAAGCATTTCTCCCTCATCCCATCTCTTTTAGGTGTCATATCCACCCTCTCTCTAATGCAGTTATTTCTAATATTACCTGCTCTGGTCTGAGTCTGACCACTCATCACATGAATGCTATGGAATATGGATGCTACTTGATTACTCGACTGACGCTCACGTGTATTATACTTGGCCAGATAATAGTCTTGAATTTTCTTTTCGAATTGATAGATAACTTTTTATCACATGGATGATGGAACTTCTATTGCACTCCATGTTATCCGTGATGCTTTGATTTTGAGATTAACGTCTTCTATACTGCCATTACTACGGATAATAGAATCAAGGTATTTGAGGTTTTCGTTGATGTTACTATTTTCCCATCTACCAGGATGGATATTAGTAAAAATAGGTATGATGAAACCTAGAGGGTTATTCGATGAAAAGGTTTGAAGTTATGGTGGGGCCTTTTGGGATGGATGAAAGAAAAGGCCAGAGTTGTAAAAATGGAAAAAAAGAATGCAACAAAATTGTTATTAAAAATTCTTATAGTTTTGATTAAAAAGACAATAATTTTGGGTGAAGATGGGAAACAGTTGCTTGGAAGACATGTATTCATAATTTACAGGGAAAACCGAGGAACAGGCCCATCATAGGAAAACTTAACAATTAGACATTAAAGAAAGAAGTTTGTAATTGATTTTATTTTATTTTTTTTTTTTGGGGGGGGGGGGTTCATATCTTTATGCTACTTATGTTAGTCAAGATATGCTGATGCAGCTCAAAAAAATAACGAATATTGCAGCATTTAATTCTTAAATGGACAAATTTCTCCACAGAATCTCTGTTGCTTTGTTCTTATGCGTTATGCTGGCGGAGATAATGGATACCTGAAATACCTTGTATGAGAGGACTTTTGCTTGATTAGTACTTGACTGGCCTAGTAATCTTCCTTTATTCAAAAGAATAAGTATTTGTTAACTTTCTGCAAATCTTCATCTTTGTACAATTAATGGCTTGTATTTTTTCTCTTTTTGCCCTTGAATCATATGTAACTAATATATAATTTCTACAATTGCAGGCAGCATCAATACTTTCAGTTCTACAACTTTGAAAAATTTTAACCTTTCTTCAAATTCATTATCTGGTCAGTTACCTTCTAATGTAGGCCGCTGCAGTTCAGTGGATTTGAGTAAAAATGTACTTTCAGGAGATCTCTCAGCAATTCAAAATTGGGGTTATACGTTGGAGATCATCAAGTTGAGTTCTAATGAGCTTGTAGGCTCTTTACCCTCTGCATTAGGAAGACACCCAAAATTATCACTGGTCGATCTGAGTCTAAACAAGCTGACAGGGCCTGTGCTTTCAAGCTTCTTCACATCATTAACATTGACTAGTTTGAATCTATCAGGAAATCAATTCAATGGACCAATTCCGCTTCAAAATTCGCACACAACTGAGTCGTTAGTTCTATCTTCTTATAACCATTTAGAAACTCTTGATATATCCAATAATTCATTGTCTGGTTCCTTACCTCCGGAAATCAGTAGTATGTCAAGTCTTAAAATTTTGAATCTTAGGAAGAATATCTTATCTGGTGAGCTGCCTAGTGAAATAAGTAAGCTTAGTGGGTTAGAGGTTCTTGACCTCTCCTTCAATCATTTTAAAGGAAGGATCCCGGATATGCTTCAGCCAGATCTTAAGGTATTTAATGTTTCTTATAATGATCTTTCCGGTAAAGTTCCTCAAAGTTTGTTAAAGTTTCCAAAATCTTCATTTCGACCCGGAAATTCTTTACTAACAATGACAGACGACATATCTATAGGGAAGAATAGCAGTGATGTTATTGACAACTTGAGCCATTCCAGTCACTCAAGGGCTAGCACTAGAATTGTGCTTATTCTAGGATCTATTGGATCTGTCTTGTTAATATGCTTTACATTATTGGCATTTTATAAGATAAAACCTCAAGAATTTTGTGGAAGCAGTGGGTTTGGAGGACAAGCTGCTGGAAGAAATATTAAGTTGGGGATATTTGGTCATCCCATCAGATTTAGAACTTCCAAGGATGATCATATACCAAGTTCTGTGAGCTTTTCAAATGATCACTTACTGACTTCAGGCTCTCAGTCAGTGTCCGCACAGAAGGATTTATTTACTGAGACAGTGGAATATGGCTTTTCAGATTCTAACGGGGCCAGTAATGCTGAATCATTTCCCGATGATGCTCCAGCGAGGAAATGGAAATCTTCTCATGGACCTTCTTTGCCTTCATCTTCTCAGTTGGTCGATTCACGTGTTTCTGAGCAGCCAGTTATATTAGATGTATACTCACCGGATAGACTTGCTGGAGAACTGTACTTTTTGAACAATTCTGTATTATTTTCAGCTGAAGAGTTGTCAAGAGCCCCAGCAGAAGTTTTAGGTAGAAGCAGTCATGGGACGTCATACAAAGCAACATTAGACAGTGGTCATACATTAACTGTCAAGTGGTTGCGAGTAGGCCTTGTCAAAAACAAAAAGGAGTTTGGAAAAGAAGCGAAAAAAGTTGGAACCATTAGGCATCCTAATATCATTTCATGGAGGAGCTATTATTGGGGTCCTAGAGAGCAAGAGAGGTTAATTATTTCCGATTTTATCTATGGAGATAGTTTGGCTCTTTATCTTTATGGTATGACTTGCTTACCTTTTGTACTGTAGCCTTTATTTGGATTATGCACAATTGCACATGCTTCATTGATTTACATTTAATGATTGCCTGGATTTTGTTAGCATCTTCTAGATACCAATTCTTTGGTTGAAGTGGCTCGAACTTGCCGTCTAAATTTTGTCACTTATATTTAGTCAAAAGGGGCATATTTGTTTGCAAAGTTTAATTTTAATAAGATAAGTTAAACTTTAATGAAGATATTTTTTTATTAAAAATTATGAATGATGTGAAATTAAGTTAGTTATTATGTTGGTATGTGTGAAGGATATGGTATAAATTAGTTATTACTTTTGTATGTGTGTAGGATGTGAAATAAAGTTAATTTTTTATTTTGAATTTGTGTATAGTGTGAAATATAGGGTAAACAAACAGGGCCAAAGTTCTTTTTTTTTAACCTTCCTAAAATAGTTCTTGTAAAAAAAAAATTGTGTTTTTCTTTTTCATTTTACTTACGCGAGATATCATATTTGGCTCTATGTGGGCAGCTGGGCCATTAGAGCTATTGAGCAGTGTGATGTACTAACTTTTCTGAAACCTTCTCAGGAAATTTCCCTGAAATGATATCCAGAGAAAAAACAAATTTTCTTTGGGTAGTATCTAGACGTTTATCCGTGAACCAAAGCAAATCTAATCTAATAATTTAGGCTAATATTATATGGTTGGCAGTTTCTATCCATTGTTCATGATCAGGTTTGCTTGATCAAAGATTATTTTGGTTTTTGACTCAGTAGTTGACTGTGGAGTTCTGCTAAACAAATAAGTTTCTGAAGTCATCAATCCTTGGCCTGACTCTTGATCTCTCATTTCAGAGGCGACACCGCGGAGATATTCCAGGCTATCAGTCAGCCAGAGACTAAAAGTAGCAATTGGTGTAGCTCGCTGCCTGTACCATCTCCATCATGATAGAGGATTGCCCCATGGTGACCTGAAACCGACAAATATACTCTTGACCGGTCCAGATCTCACTGCTAGAGTAACAGACTATGGCCTTCACCGCCTCTTAACGCCCTGCGGCATTGCTGAGCAAATATTAAATCTGGGAGCACTTGGTTATCGAGCACCAGAGTTGGCTACAAACAAGCCTTTGCCATCATTCAAAGCTGATGTTTATTCATTTGGTGTGATATTGATGGAATTGCTTACTCGGAAAAGTGCCGGCGATATCATTTCCGGCCAGTCAGGTGCCGTCGACCTGACCGACTGGGTTCAGATGTGCACCCGGGAGGGAAGGGGGACAGATTGTTTCGATCGAGATATTGCCGGCTTGGAGGAAGCTCCCAGGGTGATGGATGAATTGCTTTCAGTCTCACTCAAGTGCATCCTTCCTGTTAATGAGAGACCTAACATCCTGACTGTGTTCCAAGATCTTAGTTCCATAACAATGTGAGTGAATTTGTTTTGTACATTTTATGGGAACTTAGTTTGACATTTTTTTTTTCTTTCTTGATTTTTATGCTTTCCCTTCAAGCTAGAAGGCAGATTTTCAACCGTTGTGTAAAAAGATTGCCATTGTTTTGATTTTTATCAAATTCTGTGTTTAGTTGGAAAGGAATTCAATTCTTTTTTTTTTTTTAGAAAATAGAAAAGAAATTCAATTCTACTGATCTTAAGGTCTAACCCATGAGTTTCATATCAACTAATTAGTTTATAAAAAAGTTGAAAAATGATTATGGCCAACTTGGCCACTAACTAAACAGAGACCGAAGAGTTTAATCATCGTCACATTTCTAATATTAACTCGGAATAAAGAAGGGGAAGGGAAGAAAGAGTAGGAAGAGGAAGGAGAGGGAGAGGATGAAGGAGAATTTTTTTGATGGAAAATATTTTATTTATTTATCTATTATTACATATAAATTATAGTTCAATAGAAAATTTAGTAAGAAAAATTAGATTATTGATATTGTTTATATAAAAAGAAAAAAAAAAGTTAAAAAAAATACAATAAAAAATTATAAGTAATAATTTAATATATTTATAGTTAAGTAACAGATTTAGTATTTAATAAAATGTAATAAAAATAAAAAATTTATGTAGTTGGCTTCACATAATAGAATAAAAATTTGATTATTAATTATTATTATTGTAGTATCTTTTATAATATAAAAATTAAGATTTATATATAGAATTTTGCTTATATATAATAAAATAAATTAAATAAATTTTGACGTAACGAACAAAGAAAAAAATATTGACCTCAAATACTTAAATACTAAATAATGTTAAATAGTAACTAATAATCCTCTATTATATTCAAATTCTAATTTTATTTTTGGGATTTTTACATACAGGATATGAAATTTATACAAAATTACACATTTTACCATCGATTCGTAAATATTACCACTATCACACTATATTTATTTAAATTTTACGCATTTCACATATTTCACACCATATTCTTTGATGGTGAACTTCACATTTCTAAATTGGTCTTGATCTTAACTATATTATTGATATATTAATTAAATATCATAAATAAATTAATTTATATAAATAATAATTTAAATATTTATGAATTTATGTTTTTTAATTTANTGGTGAAATATGTAATTTCGTGTAAATTTTATGTCCTGTATGTAAAAATTCTTTTATTTTTTTTGCTTATCTTGTGTCTAAAATATTTAAAATTGAAATTTATGATTGAATCGTCATCATCAACACTCTCTTAGCAGTTAGCCAGCTGTAAATTTAGGGTTAGGTTTTTCTCAATTATGATTTGTATGACTAAAATTTTAACAGAAAAAACTCAAAATATAAAGAAGTATTATATTTTAATCTAAATACATACTAACCCATAGTTCAAATTTATAAAGAGCATAGATATAGATAATATTTAAATCATATGGTCAGACATACGATTAGATCATATGTGAATACGAAGTCAGTTATATCGAAGACTCTGTATAGACATCTTGTGGGCCTAAGTCAGGAGACTGAAACCAGAAAAGAGATGCAGATTTCTCCCTTCGATATAATTAGATCTTATAGGTGTTTGAAACTTTATCTCGGTTGTGTTTTCTTATCGACATACGATCCTATGAGATGCAAATCCCAAATAAAAAATACTCCATTATAAACAGTTGTATTTTATTTAGGATGTAAAATACTAAACTAGTTGCTATTATTTGAAATATCAATGAAATTACATTTATCAAGATGATGAGAATCATCTAAAGTGCCATTTGGTTCAACAAAAATTCAGAAGTTCTTGTTATTTAGAAGTCAATGGTTGATGTCTGTTCTATTCATAAATTATTAATCATTTTGTTTGATATTATATATTAAAAGATGAAAATAATATTAATTTATTTTTATTATTCCAATCTTAACCAGCTGGTCTACATATAATCTTTTTCTATTATAATATTAGAGTGATATTATTATTGAATTATGGGTAGCATATATATTTATTTAGGGTGATGATTTTATAATTTTATTAAAAGAGCGTTTGATTTTTTAATGTTATTATGATGTTATAACAATTATCTAAAAATAATAATTATTTAATTTAATATTTTTAAATAATTTTTTAA
This sequence comes from Apostasia ramifera, assembly GCA_019297695.1. Classification (NCBI taxonomy): domain Eukaryota; kingdom Viridiplantae; phylum Streptophyta; class Magnoliopsida; order Asparagales; family Orchidaceae; genus Apostasia; species Apostasia ramifera. The sequence continues at coordinate 24,491 of JAEMOT010003712.1, forward strand.
AAATTATAAAATAAAAGAAGATGCCATTATAGATATTACTTAGATATTTACCTTATTACGGTGGATGGCATGTTTGTTAAACAACACATAAATTTTCTTTGGATATTTTCAGCTGGAATATAATTGAAAAAAAATCACCACAAACACCACGTTTATTTTAAGTTAAAAATTAACTTGATTTAATTCTAACCAAACATATCACATCACATAAAATTTAATATTAAAAATTAATTTTATTTCACATCTTACACACATTATTAAAATAACTAATTTATATCACATCCCTCACATATCTTAACATAATAACTAATTTTATTTCACATCATTCACAACTTTCAATAAAAAAATATCTCTAAATTTAATTTTAATCTTATTAAATTTAATCTTACAAACAAACAGACCCAAATGATAATCCATTGTGTCACCAAGCGAGAAACAATAACTGATTTGAGCTGAATATCAAAAATGGATTGAATTGTGCAAAATGTTCAATAGGCAAAGTACCTTGACATAAAGCAGCTATCAGCAATTTATAACAACGTAAAGTATCTTCAGCACTACAACTCAGTAACAGTCGTATTATACAACAAAAGCAATTAGTTATACTGGAAGAATCAATTTTGGCAAGAGGAATATGTACAAAAATGCTTTCATGGCAATGTGTGTAGCAAACTATAATATGTTTTTGGTTTCCTTCAACAATCTGTATCCCCTCTCATTCAACGCTGCCACAACAAACTGTACATAATTATACATGGTATATCTCATCTGCGGAAAATAACAGTCATGCTGGATGTCGAGGACGGCCTGCCCATAGTGAACTCAGGGCACGAAGGCGCTGCTGATAATCACCCAAAGCAAGCAGGCCGCGAGCTGCTTGGCGCGTGGTTAGAATCCTGTGCATTTGCTGTAGAGCTTCCTTGCGCAGGTGGTCTGCCTGTTCCATCACCAAGAAGATGAGTTGAGGGTTCAGCTGCAGGTTGAGTGTGGTATGACGCGGTTTTCAGAATATCATTTCATTGTGTTTTTTTTCTTTTGGAAAGTACGTGCTCATTATTTATCACAGTTTTTTGCTGTAATCACCAGTTATGCAAAGAATCTATTAACAACACAAAAATACAGTCAACAAATTTCTTTTTGAAAATTATAGAGTCAATAGTTTTAACACGCTCGTAGATGTGTAAGCCAGGCCAATATAATGACATGATTGCGATGAAAAATCATGTCAATCTTTGATATGGAAATGAAAACGGCACTCTTCAACAAGTCATAATGCTAATTCATAATGGTTGGCGGATGATTGTCGTAGTATTTACAATGGAAAATGCTAGCCAAAGGTATCAAAGATCCCCGAAAGCCACGAGTTTATTGGGTGCCTTGCTGACTAAAAAGAATTACCAAAGCACATTAAACACGATGAAATCATTCGAAAGATAAAACAAAGCTCTCAGTAATGTACCTGATTGACAAAGCCTACAAGACCTTCCAACTTTCCCATTGCCTGTCCCATTTGTCCCATATAGTTTGCCAAGCCTGAAGGACCCAGAGGATCAGCTGCTATGGTTTCAGCTAGTGTTTGCTGAAGTTTGTCCAGCCCTTGGAAAAGAGCATCTTCAGCTTGTTGAGATGACTGCTGCAGGCTGTAGACAGCCATTAGCTGTTGCTCAGTCAAAGGGTCTAGTTGCGGGGAAAGAATCTGCATTCAAAAGAAGAGTTAGCGTGAATCATTTACCAAGCTCATCAGTAGCGGAAAAGACACAAGGTGCCCGCATGTAATCGAAAATAATGTAATGCACCACCTAAATTCTGAATGATGTTGATCCAACTTTATTGGCCTTGCAGCTACGAGGGAATCAAGGGACAGATCAGGAGTGCCATTTTTTCCTTTCCAATTTTCTGGTAAAAGAGGCCTGTTGATGGGAGTGCCTGTAATGGAAGTTATAAACCTACTGACATGCCATTGATATTCCACTGATAGTCGCAGTGAGAATGCGAAGGAAAACTTTTATGTCTATCTACCAAAATTGGTCAAGCGATGCCTATTTAATTGTAGACAAAAATGCATCATATTCCTGCTTCTGACCATGGATCATCCCACAATGATCAGAAAAAATCGAGAGCCTTCTTTTGAGAAGAATATGAAACTAATGATTACCAAATACCTATGAATGACTAGGAAAAATGGTTTACTAGAAGCAATTTTAAAAGAGAGGAGGAAAAAGAAGCCCACACAGACTTCTATGCTTCAGATATTTTGTACACAACTAGTTTACAAAATAGTTTCATATCTCAATACTTATCTACAACTAGTCCCTAGTATTTTGATAAGCAGAAATTTCAAAGTTCCAACACACCTTTAAAACATGTTCTTCAAACAAATTGAATTAACGCTTGTTCGAATCTTAAGCTGCGTATTAGATTTCATACTCTACCAGAAGGGGATAAACAGTTCATGATCAACCACAATCAAGTATTTAATGTAGGACAATGATTTTAAATACTCTAATACCAAAAACTGATAAGGGACAAAATAATTTTAAATGCTTTGACACCAAAATTGATGCGGTACAAAATGGTATTTTAAATGCTGCTATACCAGAATTGATCTTGTATGAACTTGAATGTAAATGCAAAAAGGGATAGGAGATTTTAAATGAGAAATTATTATACAAAGCATCAAAGCGATAATACTCTAAAAATTTAATCATGTGATGAATCAAGAAAACTTTAAACCCTACACATTAAGTCAATTAAGAATTTAAATAATTTTAGATCATTGAAAAATAAGAATTTACTAATTAAATTAGGACATTCGATTTATATTACAATAAATCAGATAACAAATTATTAGAAAATAAAATTTGAGATCTTTCTAAATTTTTAAGCAATAGTACTTTTTCTTTCACGAGAATGCTAAGGTGAATGTATGAAAATACACGAAAAGATAGAATGAAAAATGAGTATATCAGAAAGAAAATTAGTGTTACACCAATTGAGGATAAACTTAGAGAAAATCAGCTTAGATGGTTTGGACATATAAATCGTAAACCGATTGAAACTCCAGTTAGAAAAATCGAGCTATTGGATCTTGCCCATGTACAAAGAGAAAGAGGGAGACCAAAGAAGAGATGACAAAAACTATAAGGAGTGATTACTTAAACTTAAATAAGAATTTGATAATTGATAGAGTGCAATGGAAACAAAAGATTCATGTAACCGACCCCACCTAGTGGGATTAAAGCTTAAAAAGAAAAGAAAAAAGAAAAGTACTTTTCCTTTCAAATAAAATTTAGAATTCACTTAGTTGAGCAAACTCTAATGATTAAGATGACAATAATTCAAATTTGATCTTGAATTACTGGAGTATTTGAAAATTGGAAGTAAATATACATTAAATCAAGAAGATCAAAGATTTTTTTGTTGATGGCAGAAGAACAAAGATTTTGAGTAAGAATAATAGTTTATCTAGGCTGGACTGTAGTGAGATTAGCTAGAGGCTCACGTAACTTCACTTGGGTATTCACAAGGATGGTGTCATCATTACATTTTAACTTATAGCATTTATTGGAATGACGATTCAAGTACCCCCAATGCTCGTTGTTTGCTGTTTAGCCTTAATTTTCTTTTCTTCCTCATGGGTTAAAGGACTAGCAATGAAAGACTTCAAGGAAGGCCCGTTTAAAGAGGTCATCATGGGAGATGTGGCTTCATGGGAGGTGTGAACAATATGGCGCTGGATACAGGGTTGAAATAGAGGTTGGCACAGATGCAAGGACACGGGGTCGATGTGAGATAAAAACGAGCCACTGCAGTCTGTTGTGATGCGGGAGTGGACGGTGCAGGTCTGGAGTGGATTTTGTGTGTTCAGATCATCAAGCAAGAATGGCTCTAGATGGAACCAATAAGGCTGGCAAGCAATCTTGATGTTTTGTCAAATGGATGTAAGGTGAGGCGAGATCGAGGCTAGATTTCTAAAGTGTAGGAATTTCTCTCTCTCTCTCTCTCTCTCTCTCTCTTTCTCTCTCTTAAATTTTCACTCAAAATAGGAAATAGGAAATTGATAAGTAGAGTTTAAAGAATTTTTCCTAAGATTTTCCTACCCTTCATTCATGAGATATCAATTCCTTCTGGAATCTCTTACACTTAACTCCTTCCAGAATCAGATTGCACATAAGCACAAATTTATTCATCATAGTACAACCAAAAAGTTTAAGCACAAACTCTATATTAACCTTATCCTAAAGTAAAATGAAGTGGCATGAACAAAACAAACTCACTACATCAGAAAATAAATAAATAAGGCTTAAATAACTCAAAACATTAACTATGAATACACAAATAAAATACATAATATCTACATCATCCATCCATTAAGGCATCATAACATGCGATCTGATCTAAACCACTGATCACAAAAATTTCCCAATCAGGCATAGTGCAACCAAAGGTATGAAACTTTAATATGCTCAAGGACTCATCTCAATTAAAAGAGATGGCACAATAATCAAAGAAACTGATAGTGCTTAATATCATAGGACATTATACCGGCCACAATTGTAACTAGAATATGCATATGCTAGGACAAATGGCATTTATGCCGAACCAGTTTTTATTTTTCTCCATTCACGATGAACTTCAAGTGGCCTAGTATGAAATGGATAAGTTGATCTTCACACCTGTAATTTGTTTTATATAGTGATTTTCAAATCTATACTATTAATGTAAATTTGGTACAATGGTGAAAAATTTGGATTTCACTTTTTTCCTTTTAAAAAGTCAAATTAATACTATTATCTATATAAATTATCTACATCATTTAGCAAAGAACAGTCAAGCATTGGTAATGCATGTCTTTATGCGTGGAGCGTTATAGATCATTTTTAAAAAAAACATAGAATATATTACTTAGCAAACACGCACATGTGCTAAGCATAGGTTTATGCACAACACTTGTCAACTTTTCAAAAAACATGGATTCTCATTTTAAATCCTATTTCACATAAATACAAGACTAGAACTTTCAAAAATTTAAATCCTACTATCATTTTAAATTCTAATAGTTTTAAATTTTTAATTTAAAATTTAGATTTTTTTACGTATTGTCTTATACTATCAAGATTTGAAATAACCCTGCAAAGGCAAGGGTGCACTTTTTAGTAATATAATCAAAGCAATCAACCTCATAATGTCAACAAATATAGCAATTATTAAGATTCCACGTTTGAGAGTAATGGAAATTGATATGGATTAGTTTGAAAAGTATAGGTATTTCTTCAATTACCTTCAGAAGTTCTGAAGGGCGAAATCCACCGATCCAGTGGAAAAAACGTTCTGCAGATGTTCTCCACATGCCAGACAAAAGATAGAACACATCAAACTTGGCAGCAACTTCTTTTATCCGAAAGAGATCATCATAATGTCTCATCCCATTCTCTACGAGAATACGAAGCTCTATATCAGATGCACAACCTTGGAGAGCAGCTCTTAGTTCACATATCTGCCTATTTTGCTCTTCAATCCAATGCCCATATTCCAACTCAAAAGTAGCAACTCCTACATGATTGTGTCGATAATATCAGAAGCAATAAAACGTGACACTTGATGTTTATAGTGATCCTTAAGGGTTACAATCACCTAAAAGGTTGCACTAACAGAATATCTCAAAAAGATACCTGAGTTGACAGATCCGGGAAAGGCAATAGTAGAATCTTCCAAATTCCCACCAAAGTACACACCCTGCAATACACTTTTTGGGTTTCACTTTTAACATATAAGGCAAAAAATGATTTTGTGTTTAGACTTGAGAAGAACCTACAATGTTGCCATACCTGTTGTCTTGCCTTCTCTACCTCCTGCTCAAGCTGGGCTAACTTAATGCGACTTAGTTCAAGTTGCTGAACGTAAGCCTACAAAAATTACAAAATTTTCTGGAATCTGATTCAGCAACTAAGTGGACAGTTTATCACATTTACAGATTACCTTTTTCCGTAGTCGACTTTTTCTTGCAGCCTCTCTGTTTTGAGCTAACCGTCTTAACACCTGTACATGTGATGTGATTTTATCCAGCATTAAACAAATATCATTGTTTTTTTCTTTAGAAAAAAACAAATATCATTGTTTTTTCTTTAGAAAATAACAAATATCATTGTTAGTAATGCACACAGGTATTACCCCACATTGATAGTTCAATAAGTTGTGTTGATAAACAAATCATGACAGTTACCCACTAGCTTAAAGTTTTAGGTTAATGGACATCTATTCACTTGTGTAAATTGAGACCCCATACATAGAACAAAGCCAATGACCAAAGAGGGTTGTGCTTTCCTCTCTTTCCCCTCTTTATATCTTCAGAGGTCTGATCTTCAGAGAAGACAACATTACAACTGCAGACAATCTTCTTTACATTTGAGACTCATAACCTATACCCAAACTCTTCGTTTTTGTAGCCAAGGAATATGCACTCCCTTGACTTAGCATCCAGCTTCGCCCTTTCATCTTTAGCACATGGTAGTCTCTATGGACTTTCCTCATTCTAACTACCATCATTCTTTTAGCGACCAAAGCCTCACTCATAACAGTTCCTTAGGATATCTTCAAGAATTCTTATTCCACAGGCTTGAAGCTACGAGGTTCATGAATAGAACCATGCCCAGCACTGAGTTGCTGAAAGAAACCATGAGTTCTCAAGATCTCTAGTTGTGAGTTAAGGAGGGAGCTTGTAACTCATCATCAAATTGTCACACTTCCATCAACTTAAGTTGATTTACGACACTCTACATATCATTGACATGTTTTGAGATGAAAATTCTTTCCCAAAGCTTCATATTCACAAGATTCCTAATAATAGTTTTGCTACCTGATGTCTTCCTCTCAAACAAGCCAGTGCTGTGAAAATTAAGCCAAACCATCTGTTTCGATTGTAAACCAAAATGTCATCCAGTCCAGTTTAATGTTAAAATTACTCTAAATATCAAACTAAATGAAATCATAAAAAATTAATCTTTCTCCATAATATTTAGAATTTTATACGGTGACAATAAACTATATAATAAAAGGTTTGTTATTATAAATATAAATAGTATTTTCGGTGAACAATATCATTTTAATGAATTTTTTAAAAAATAATAATTTACTAGTTTAACCAATTCGATGACTAGTTTGACCGATCTGACTGATCAAAGCATGAACCAGACAGTAGACCAGTTCTTAGTCCAGTTTAATTCTTACAACATTGATACAAACCTTTCAAATTCTTCCACAGAGCATAAGCAGCTATTTCCTCTTTCACTATGTGGAATACACCTTCGTCCGGCCACATTTATATATAGCTGAAGGTTTTTTAATCCAATTCCTACATTCTCCAGCTTCATCATTCATAGCTTCTAACAGTGGCAGATGCAATTTCTCACATCTTAGAAAGTCCCACACTCTTCTCTTCATGATGCCATAGTTCTTATTATCAAGGCTCACCATCCCGGTAGTCATCACAGAGTATGTCAACTTCATAATTATACTGAATCGAAGCTCTGAACCTCTGATACAACTTGCTACAATTGAAAAAGGGAACATAGAAAGCTTTGTCGATAAGAAACAAACATCGTGGTTGAAGGACTTCAAGTTCTCAACTAGGTTAAAACTTCGACTACAGACCCAAAAGTGCAATTGCAAAGCAACTCTTTTAGGACCTTATACTAACTATACAATAGACAAGTAAGGGTAATTTATGTGGAATGCCAAATAACCCACGGTTGCTATAAGCCTAGCAATTAGTTATGCATGATTTGTCAATTTAGTTCAGTAAAGAGATGCAGGGGGCTTCGTCTAGCTTTCTCTTTGTAAACAAAAACAAATATCTCTCTATTCTTCACATTCTCCAACAATGATGATAGCAAATCTTCAAAAACTGGAATACTATTGCTTCAAATCAATACTACTAAACTTAACCTCTCAGCGAAGATCTCCATGGTGCTCTTTGAATTGACTCTAGAAAAGTCTCTCCTCAGCAGCACTATCTACCACAAAATGAATTCACACTACTATCCTTTTATACTAGTGGAGAAGGGTGGGTAATGTTTTCTCAACGTGATCTTCTAAGAATGTCCTGCACATTACTGTCCTTGCACACACTCCTAGTAGCTCGGTTAGTGGCTAACCTGGCCTATTCTCTATAATAGAAGGCAGGTCTATGTGGCTACTCTCCCTTGAGCGCTTAAGATTCCTTGGCCTTCTAAAAACATACATTTTATTCACTTGATGAAGTCTCTTGTTAGTGAATATCTGAACAAGCAACTCCTTTGGATCAGAGGATGTCTACAAAGTTAAGCACCAATTCTTGAAAACTATTTCTTCGAAAACTTCTTCAGATGTGGTTTATTAAAGCCCTCATCTAAACTTTGAAGGTTTCCTTCATTGGAGTTTCCTACAGCATGGGACCAAACCCGTGCTTGAAAGTCTTTGTTTGTCACCCATCTTTGTTCAAGGTTGCTAGAACTCAGCTTGAACCTTGGACTCAATTGATTTTTCTAAGGTTGCTTTGTCAAACCTCAGGATCAAGGTTTTAGCCCTCATCGAGGTTTATCAGTTAGTGCCAACAAAACCAAGTAATTTCACAGATACATATTTAGCTAGACAACTACTTACCCTGTCATGAGGCTTGCTAGCTTCTTGCTCATATCTGTTGGATGTTCCAACTATATGATGATGGGCATCTTCCGGCTGTATAAACATTGTAAAAACAGGAACAAATGCGTCAAGGAACTAAACGAGCCTAAACTTACTCAAGCACCAGAAGGAGAGAATAAACACCCCACCATATTCTCGATTCTCCCATCTGGCTCCTCCACTATCGCAGATGAACTCGTGTTTTGGCTGCTGTCAGCTTTGAAGCAATCCGTCCACATGTTAATCTGTAGGCTAGAGTCATATATACCCATCCTTGTGAGCTCTACCAAAGCAATCGAACCAGAATTCATAGCCTCGTTAACAAGTAGGTAATAAGATCAAACAAGCAGCTACTAAACCTGCAAGCGAAGAACTGAGAGATTAAGCAAAGCAAAACCCTTGCTCCCAGTCCTCATAAACAAACGCAAGGAGAAAAGAAAGACTTCGAATCGCAAGAAACTGATGAACTTTGCAAGATTTCCGTCCAAAAAAAAAAAAAGAAAGAGAAAAAAAAGGTTATGGGTACGAGTATTTCCCGTCGCAGGCAAGTATATGGGAACTTTATAAACCCTAGCTCGCCATCGGATAATTTCTTCCCTTCCCATCCTCAGTCGCCCAGCCAATATCCGAAGAGAATTCCTCCGATGGGAGGAAGAGAATACCGCCCAGATAGTGGAAGTCATCAAATCGAATTCTATTACTCCCCACTCTCATCTTTCTTTGTTTATTATTGCAAAACTTTCCTTTTTTCTAGTGCCCCGAAAAGATTATCGATGGATAACTACGTGAGATGTAATAATGACGTCATCACTTGGACTTTCAGTTAATTTTACTTTATTTGATTAAAACATATTAAATAAAAAATAATAATTACCTGCATGCCACACCATTTCAATTTATTTATGCGTTACTCATTCATTCTCAGTTAATTATACTATATACACTCAAAACATTATAAAATCTTACATACATACACTTAAGTTAAAATTTAGTCAAAATCTATTTGAAAAAAAAAATATTTTATTAGTAAATCATTAAAATTATATTTTTACCCTTAATAGTACATTTTTTTTTCTTTCTCGATGTCACACTAAAGTGCTGATCTGTTCTAAAATCAATTCACGTCGCGGATGTTTCCTTCCCTTTCCACAACCTAAACATCAAAGTTTTAAGATTTTCACTCAAAATATATTTAAATATTCTTAAAATAATATGATGAACGGTTCAGATTTTTTGTAACTTAACTATAGTTAGGTTACTGGAAAATTATAATTGCACATTATAATGAAAACAAGTGAAAGTATGTGTATGTAAGATTTTATAATGTTTTGAGTGTGTATAGCGTAATTAACTAAGAATGGATGGGTAACGCATAAATAAAATAAAATGGTATGCCATATAGGTAATTATCCCTAAAAAAAAGAAGTATAACATTATATCATGAGGAAATTCACCCAGGTCCCTGAGTTTAAGGGTTATTATCACACAGGTCCACATTTTTAAAATTATATCATCGGAGTCTCTAAGTTTTCAAAAATTATCATCTGGGTCTTTTTTTATTTTTTTATTATTAAAAAATATACAAAATTACCATTATACCCTTACCCTCCCAATCTCCACATATCCGGCAGCGCGCCGCCTCCAGAGGCCTCGCGCGGCCGCACCCCCCCGCCGGCGGCCGC
>JAEMOT010003712.1:35369-67161 GCA_019297695.1 Apostasia ramifera
TTATTAAAAATTATTGAGTATGTGAAGTAAAATATTATTTTTTATATTAAAATTTGTGTAGAATAATTAAAATAATTTATTTATTATTATTATTGTTATTTTTTAAACTAGTACTATTTTAGTCCTGTTTTGGTCCTCGCGCCAAATAGGGCCTTATATCATTTATACATAAATAAAATATTTTTTTAATCTATCTTATTTTCATTTTTAATTTTAAAAAAAAAAACATGAGAAATTTGCCGGAGAATCAGCTGTTTTTAGAAGAGAATCAGCTACTTGATCAATTTTTTTTAAACGTTCTATTAACACATGAGTTATTTGTTTAGAAAATAAGTTGCCCAAAATTGGGGTGGTAATTCTGGTTGGATCGAGTTCATTTAAAGTTGACTAAAGTCTGGTCTGTTTATTAAACGGATCAAGCATTAAAACTCATATCCAATCTATTTAATGAATGAGTTATCTGATTCGACTCATTAACTCATTTATTATTTTTTAGGTATTAAAAATGATACATTCAATATGATTTACTTTCAATTAATATGACAAAATTTTTAATTAAAAATATAGAAAATAAAATAAAATTATGTAATTATTTAATTAATTAACATTAATATTAATACTAAAAAATAATATATATATATATATATATTAATAATTTTGATAAATGCATCATTCGCGATTCATAATTAGGTTGACTCACCAACTTGTACCAGATCCTTTGAATCAGGTTAAATTTAGGTCAACATATTAATAACTCATACTCATATAAGCTAGACATATATTCGATATTTAAATTGGGTCAAGTTTTACTCGAGTTCGCTAGTGAGATCAAAAATTGCTACCCATATCTGAAATGATTCATCCCCCTCACATATTGTTTTTGTTTCATATATATCCCCTAGCATTAGTGTTACTATGGCATCATTACTGCCTTTTTTTTTATTGTGGCACATTACTGCCTTGACATGATTGAATCAAGTAATATTTTTTTTGGTAATTCTCATTCATCAAAAAAATTTTTTTTTTTTTTTTGGGCACAACTCATCCATTAAATAAGTTTTGAATTCATGTAAATTATCAGACCATGAGATATTTTACGATAATACTAATCTTCATTTGATATTCTTTTCTTCTGTTTAAAATAAGTTAGTTTAGATTAAGTATTTTATTATTTGTGCATAAGTGAAATAAAAATTGTGTAATAATATAAACTGATTGTTCCGTAATATAATTAAATCCGAAATAAACTCATTTCAATAAGATAATTTTTGGATATCTAAATCATATAATAAGTTAAAATTAAAACTTAAAATTGAACTAATGAGTTAGAATTATATATTCATGATTTAAATTTAATATATATATATATATATATATTAAACTTAGAGATTGAATGTCAAATCCTTTTTATGATATCTTGATAGAAGAAATAATTTTTTGGAAGTAATCGATCATTATTTAATTATTTTATATAAATGAAGTACATAAACGTACAAAATTTATACCTTCATATTATAAATATCATTCGTCAAGAATAAAAAGAATAAAAATATGAACTATTAATGTATGATCATTGAAAGCAAAAAAAAAAATTACAGGCTACCTTAACTCAAAACTAAAACCTTCCAAGCTTCATAATTTGAGATATAACAGGAGGCTGAAAATTGAGTGAAGGGAAGAGAAAAGATTCATTTAGCAAATGGGTTTAAGATTAAATTTTAAGAAGCAGCAGTCTTCACTCTTCTCTAAAGAATGATGGCCTGGTGTACTTCATAAAAAGTGCAATATGGCTAGCTGACTTTCACATGATTAAAAAATTTGTGGGACAATTTCATTTACATGATACAAAATAAACACTACACAAAAAAGTAATTTTTTTTAAGTGCATTTACTGATAAGTGTAAGAATCAATAGATGTTTGTGTTTTTTTGTTATTTTTTTTTCTACAAAGTTTAATTTTATTGTTATTGATTCCGTCCAAATTGTCCTAGTTTCTCGGAGTTTGTTATATTGTGATTGCTATAAGTGATCAGTTATCAAGTCTAATGTACATTCTAAATAGTAGTCTGTGTTAGTTACTATTTTCAGTTTTTTACCATTGCACTTCTTATTTAATGTAAGATTGTTGTTCTATGAAGCATGGATTGACAGCAGAAAATTATTCTTCTAGTTTTTTAATCTTTCATCTTTATTTTTTTTAGATAATCTGTTAATAGTGATATCAAAGCCAAACAAGGAGAAACGAAAAGCAAAATGTCTTCTAAACACTTTCTGCAGTCAGTTATTTTATATTTTGATGGTCACTATGATCATTGGAGCATGCTAATGGAGAACTTCTTGAGGTCTAAGGAGTATTGGCAAGTTGTTGAAGTTAGTGTAGCAACACCTGCTGATGGAGTGACACTCAATGATGCATAGCAAAATGAGTTAGAAGTGCTGCACTTGAAAAATCTAAAAGCAAAGAATTACTTGTTTCGAGTCTGGAAACTATTCTCAGCAAAGAAACTTCAAAAGATATTTGGGATTCCATGAAGAAATAATATTAAGGCACTTCTGGAGTGAAGAGTGCACAACTTCAAGACTTGAAAAAAGATTTCGAGACTCTACAAATAAATGATGGTGAATCTGTTACTAGTTATTATGCTAGAACCATGGGAATAGCAAATAACATGCAATTTAATGGTGAAAAGATGAAGGATGTTACTATTGTTGAGAAAATATTACATTCCTTAACAGTTAGCACCAAAATTTGATTATATTGACTGCTCGATTGAAGAATCCAAAGACATTGATACTCTCTCCCTTGATGAGCTTCAAAGTTCCTTATTGGTCTGTGAATAGAAAATGAATAGAAGTTCAACTATAGTGGAACAAGCTTAAAAGGTTTCTACTTTTATTCATGCCACAAGTTCTAGAGGAAGAAGCAAAGGAAGAAAAAGATGCAGAGGTAGAGAAAAGGGTGGTCAAGGCATTAAAGATAACAGCTGACATTTTAAATCAAACGAAGAACAATATTAAAGCAAAGAAAGAAAAGAATGAAGCAAAAATCTTATTAATAGCATTTCAAGTCAATCAGAAGCACAATCTGATATTTAGTATGCAAATATAGGCTACAGTAATCATATATGTGAAAGTAAGTCTTTATTTTCATGCTTAAAGGCCTGCTTGGTCCCATGACTATTTTGGTCATACCCAAAATCAAAATATTTAATTCATTAAAGATATAAAATAAAGTTAATAGTTTTATTGAAAATGATTAAGAATGTAAAATAAAGTAAATTTTTCTTATATTGAAATTTATATAAGATGTAATATAAATTTATTTATTTATTATTATTTTTAATCAAGTATTATTTTAGTCTTGGCATGATCAAAGTGGTCTTGAGATCAAATAGGCCCTAAATGAAAGCTGTAATTTTAAAGTGAGTTTTGGTAATAGCTCTACCGTCAATGTAATAGGAAAAGGTAATATTAATATAAAATCAAGAATGAGTTTATAGAAATAATTTCTAATATTTTCTATGTTCCATATTTAAAAGGCAACCTGTTAAGTGCTAGAAATTAGTAGAGAAAGGCCATATAATAATAATAATAATAATAATAATAATAATAATAATAATAATAATAATAATAATAATAATAATAATAATAATAATTGAGAAGGGTGTTTGTATAGGATCTATTGCTATTGTTCAAATAAGTTCAAATATAATTAATACGTTCTCTTAAAGATTCAAAGCATTCAATCTTGTTGCATGAGTGAACTAAACGACCCATCGGTTTTGATACTTTAGGGATGGCCATTTGAATTTTGATGAATTAAAGACTCTCCAGCCAAAAAATATGTTGATTGATCTTCCTCAAATTGTCAACAATGTGTTGTGAACAATGTGTTGTTGGCAAACAACATTGTCCTCAGTTCCCTCAAGAAAAATCATGAAGAGCAAAAAATGCCTTGGAACTAGTTCATTCGAACACTTGTGAACCAATAAATCTAATTTCTAATGAAAGTAAAAGATATTTTATTACGTATCTTCATTGATGATAATCCTCGAAAATATTGCTTAAAAAGTTTGAAAATTTGTGTGTATCCTACGGCATTAGAAGAGAGCATATAGCATTTTATACACCATAACAAAATGGTATATCAGAATGAAAAAATAGAACCATCCTTAATATAATAAGGAGCTTGCCGGCAAAGTGAAAAATTCCATAGAGTTTTGGTTAGAAGCAGTGAATTGGAGCATTCATGTATTGAACAGATATTCGACTTTTGTTGTTCAAAATATGACACCAGAAGAAACATGGAGTGGGTGAAACTTGTTATAAATTACTTCAGAATTTTTAGTTTTATTACTTATACACATTTCCCATATTAGAAAAAGTAAGAAGCTTGATTACAAGGGTGAAAAGTGCATCTTTCTTGACGTAAGTGATACAACAAAAATATATAAATTGTTCAATTCAATGACTAAAAAGATTGCGGCTAGTAGACATGTCATTTTTTATGAGGAGAATACCTGCAATTGGAATGAAAAGCATCCTACAAAAGGGCTTTTATAGCCTACTCCAGCAAGTTTTGATAATGAAATTGAAGAAGAAGGCCAACAACTCCAACATCAGCAAAGTCAAATGATTCCTATACTTCAAACAACTGCTAAAACTATAGCAACAATAGTAGAAACTATTGATGCAATAGTTGGATCTCATTATTTTTGAAACAAACCTACATGGATGGTAGGCTATATATGAGGTAACTGGGAAATTGAAGAATCCAATCACTTTCGCCTTGTTTGGCATGAAGTCAAAAATGGGCAAAAAAATATTTTAATAATATTTTAAATTTATTATAAATTTTAATAACTTTATTTCACATCCAACACAAATTCCAACCTTAAAAATCAACTTTATTTCACATCCAACACAAATTCCAACCTTAAAATCAACTTTATTTCACATCCTACATACCTCCCAATATTAAAATAAATTTCTTTCCCTTCAACTCTATAAAATAAATTATTTCTCTTTCCTTACCCAAATTCATCCTCCAACCAAATAAGTCCTTTGATTTATTCGCAGATAGTGATCCGACAGCTTTTGAAAAAGCAGTCAATGAATTAAAATGGCAAATAGCAATGGATAATGAAATTGAAGCCATTGAAAGAAATGAGACTTGGGAGCTCTGTGATCTTCAAAAAGGGGTTGCAAAACTATTAGTGTAAAACGGATCTTCAAAAGGAGAATGTAGGAGTCGATAAAAAAAAGACGAGATTGGTAGTTAAAAGATACAAACAGGAATAAGGGATAGATTATAAAGAAATTTTTGCTCCAGCAGCAAAACGCGATACAATCAGATTAGTAATTGCATTGGCGACACAAAATTCATGGTCTATCTTTCAACTAAATGTCAATCTTGCATGGAAATTTGGAGGAACAAGTATTTATTAGTCGATCTTCCGATTATATTAAAATTGAAAATAAGCAAAAAGTGTATGGACTAAAATGGGCTCTTTATATCTTAAAACAAGCCTCATGAGTTTGGCATAGTCACATTGAAGCTTATGTTTTGAAAGAGAGATTTCATATATGTCCATCTAAACACATACCTTTTGTTAAAAGTAAAGATGCAAGGAAGATACTCATTGTTTGCTTGTATGTAGATGATCTTATATTTACTGAAAACAACAGTGTATTATTTATGAAATTCACAAAATCTAAAATGATGGAATTTGAAATATTCTATCTTGGTAAGATGCATTACTTTCTTGGCATAGAAATAATGCAGTTGATAGATGTAATTTTTATTTCTCAAAAGAAGTATGAGAAAAAAAATTGGATAAATTTCAAATGAAGAATTGCAATCTTATAAATACTCTAACTGAGTTGAGATTGAAATTAAATAAAGATCATGAAGGAAAGAAGGTAAGCAACACCTTTTACAAGTAAATTGTGGATATTTTAATGTGTTTAACAATAACAAGACCAAATATAATGCATTTTGACAGTCTAATAAGTAGATATATGAAAATTTCAACAGAAATGAGTCTATTTGAAGCAAAAAGAATCTTTTATTATTTGCAAGGAATCAAAGATTTGAGTTGTTCTATAAGAAAGGCAAAAGATCAAATTTATTTGAATTCATTGACAGTGATCATGCAAGAGATCAAGTGGAAAATTCTTGAAGAGCTTAATTTCAAGCAAATGGAAATTACTACAATCTTTTGTGGCAATTTATTTCTTAGCAATCAAGCTTTCAAAAATCCTATCCTACACGAAAGAAGCAAGCATATTGACGTGAAGTTTCATTTTCTAAGAGACCGCAGTAATAATGAGAAGATTGATTTGAAGTATTTTAGAAGTGAAGGCAATTAGCAGATATATTTACTAAACCTCTTAAATTGCTTAATTTCTTTTCAAAATCTAAGAAGGTTAATTGGAGTTTGCACTTTGAAGAATCCTACCCGAAGTAAACTGAAGCTAAAGATTTTCAATGTATAAAATCAATAGGTGTTGTGTTTTTTGTTATTTTTTTCTACAAAATTTAATTTTTTTTGTTTGTTGATTCCGTCCAAATTGTCCTCATTTCAAGGAGTCTGTTATAGTGCGATTGTCATGTGTGGTCAGTTATCAAGTCTAATTTTTATTCTAAATTATAGTCTATGTTAGTTACTATTTTCAATTTTTTTCTTTATACTTTTTATTTAATATAAGGTTATTATATGAAGAGTGAATTGACTACAGAAAATTATGCTTTCCATCTTTTAATCTTCCATCTTTATGTTTTTTTTTTTATATAATCTGCTAATAATGAGAACAAGTAATCTAGCCGAACACTCCTAGTGGAATTAAAATCAAAGTGATAATTACTGTAAGTCGCAACACAAATTTTAAATAGGACAAATTTATCATATTTCTGAACTTTTTTCAAAATATTAAAAGTTATTTAGGGAATTAGAAATAATTCATTTTATTTATGAAATATTAGTCAGTTGTGTGGTACAAGAAATATTACTTTTGAGCCATAGAGAGAAAATATATGTAATCTATAAATTTAGAATATATTGTTGTTAATAAAGCTCGAAGATTGAAGATCGATCAAAAATTAAATCAGATTTTAGTATGAATAAGTTTAACTGGATAGATATTTTTGATGTTACAAAAGTATTATATAATAATATATAAATATAATATAAAATAGAATTATTTTATTATTAAAATTTATGCAAAGTATAAAATAAAGTTAATATTTGATATTAAATTTGTAAAAAACATGTATATATATATATATATAGAAAAATCTCCGAGTCTCCAAATGTAATGTTTAATCGAAGCATAATACACTAACAGAATCATTTTCAGTCTGTTTACATTAATATGTCATAAATCAGTAAATTATTCAGGCACACAATTAAAATATAGCGAATTCGATCCATGACCAATTTTTTGTTTTCATTATTTTTTTTAAATTATAATTTTATTTAATTAATTAAATATATTTTTGAACATTTTTTTATAAATATAGCACAAAATAGTGTATTTATTGTATTAAAAAATATTAATTAATTGTAACAAAATCTCTTAAATGCTAACTTCTCGTTAGTTAATTAAATATACTTATTTAATTAACCCTTCAAAAGTTAGAATTTAATAGGTTATAATTTTTTTAAAAAAACTATATAACAATATTTTATTATAATTAGTTAATATTTTTTTTTGAATATAATAAGACATAATATTATTTTAACCAGCTAAATTGAAATATATATATATGCCTAATATATGGGCCTATTAAATATCCAAAAAGCTAATTAAATAATTATATTTAATTAACTCCCTCGAAAAATTAGCATTTAAAAATTATGTTATAATTAATTAATAATTTTTTAATATAACAAACACACTTTTGCTATGCATTTATAGAAGAGATGTTCTAAATATATATTCAAATTAATAAAAACAGAAGTTGCCCATCGACTTATCCTCGACAATGCAAGCTTAACAGCAGTAGAAATATATTCTCTTTATTAATTTTTAAAATTAAATTTTATTTGTTAATTTATTAATTAGCTATGCTTACTTAAAAAAAATCATCTACATTGATTATTCTAACTGAGCTTCATAATTTCTTGTTGATAAACTAAGTTATATGTTATATTCTCTTGAAATTATTGAGGGGAGGTATAAATTGCAGTGCACAATAAATTTTTTTTTTTCTTTTTTTTTGATAGGAATTTTTTTATTTTAAGTGCACAATAATTAGCTGTGTTTAATTAGCTCATTAGTGGGACAAAAAAGTCTGCATCCTTTTAAAGGCCATGAACACGATAACTTAAAATTTTCCATTAACAATGATATCTAACTGAAAACAGTGGGTTCATTCGGGCCCTCATGAATTATTAGCAGTCACCATTGCTTGTGGATAACAATTAGCACCCATAGTGCTTGCTCCCTTTAGCACACAAAAGCCTCTCTATTCGAAATATGCGGGCAGGACTTACGGTGCACGTAACTGCAGGTGGATGATCGAATCTAATAAATTTTTCATTCCCGTCTCTCCTCTCTCTCTCTCTTATCCTTTTCTCTTTCTGAAGTGTGCGAGCCACTTAACAATGGTAGGTGACTAATAACGTATTACTATTTTTGTCACGCAGAAGGTAAAGGGTGTTGGGTTAAGCTGGATAGGGATGAAATTATTATGATATGAATTATCAAATATATATCTGTTATATCGTGATATAAACCTGATATCTGGACCTTTCACTTGGCATGATTTGCCCAAGGCCGCAAAATCAAGATGCATAGAGTAGTCATCTCGAGAAAGCAGAGTCGAACTACATGCGATCATCAAGGGATCCACCCAATGGTTATAATTTAGCTTTCTCAAATTCTATAT
This sequence comes from Apostasia ramifera, assembly GCA_019297695.1. NCBI lineage: Eukaryota > Viridiplantae > Streptophyta > Magnoliopsida > Asparagales > Orchidaceae > Apostasia > Apostasia ramifera. The sequence continues at coordinate 44,263 of JAEMOT010003712.1, forward strand.
AAATGCATTTTTGGTGGGTTCGAACAATTTTTTTTATTTATGGCACTCCTCCTTGATAGAATAGTATTTTTCAAATTATATTCAATTTCGATAACTTGATATCTGTGATTCTTCATGATAGACTACAAAGAACAAAGTTATATATATGCATGTGTGTGTGCATGCACGTAGGTTATTCATTCAACTATGTATTAGTTGAGAAGCTTGAACTAAATTGAGAACTAAAAAAAGTAGTATTTCATCTTAAAAGAAATCCTTCTCACATAGGGAATTTTTTATAACACTAAATTTATATCAATTATACTTAATTATCCTCTCAATTAAATTTAAGTTTGAGGTTTTTTTATCAAGTAAATCATATAACCATGTGCAACAATTTATTAAATAGATCGAGACTCAATTTATTGATCTAATTCAATCATTTTGTTATTAATTTGATATCATATTATAATAATTTAAGCCTTAAGGTTTATATTGATTTAGAATTCATTAATTTGATATATTGGTCTAAAAAAATAACTGAAATTTGTCAACTTTGAAATTTTCTTCTAATTTAATCACCATTAATGAATGGGCACTTTCAACAATTTTTTTTTAAATTTTTTATGGTTAATCCGAGTTAGCGTTATTCATTCGACAATCAAACCAAAGGCTAAATAGACCCAAATTTTTGTTAGCATAATCGATAAAATATTTATTCGCTTGATTTGATGATCTAATTTAAATGTCTTAATCTATCTAATTAATTATTAAATAAATTATTAGCTCAATAAGTGTCTAAACTGACTTATAAAAAATAAAACTAATTAAAGGTTTTATAGTAGGTTATATCCCACATATAGAAATGTTTTGAAATAGCTTAGTCTCATAAATAAAATTATATTTGCATATCATTTATCTAGTTGAAAGTGTGCCTTATAGATGAAAGTATATTTAAATATCATTTACGTTACATTATATTTTGTATAAATAAAATTATATTTAAATACAAATTATGCAGCTTAATTTGAAATTCTGTAATTAAAATTATACTTAAATACAATTTATGCAGTTAAAAAAAAAAGAATACTCAAAATTACTCAAAATTGTATTCTACTATAATTTATACAACTGAAATTTTAATCAAATATAATTTACATCCATAATTATGAGAGAATGTGCATGATAGAGCCCACCAATAATGAGAAGGAGAAAAATCTAGATTATGATAATAAAACACATACACAAATAAAAGTTTAATCACGATTAATTAAATTAAATTGATTGACAGAAATTATTTTAGAGATTTGTATTTTACCGCTCATTCATCGATCTCAATTGAGTTGGTTTGATTTCATGAGATCCATAAACAATCTCATCTAGTTGAAGTATATTTTTTAGATATTTTAACTCTCTTCAAGATAGATAGAGAAAAAAAAAATTAATGTTATAATATAAAATAAATTATTTTATTATTAAAAATTGTATTGTATATGAAATAAAATTAATTTTTTTATTAATTTTGGAGTAACGTGGAAGATGTAGAATAAAATTGATTTTGTTAATTAAGATTTATGTAATGAGTGAAATGAAATTAATTTTTAATATTTAAATTTTTATATGATATAAAATATTGGTGAAAGTATTTTTAGAAAAATTTAGTAGTTTATTTAAGCACCAATTAAACAAAGTCAAAAACTAAATTATATTACTCTACGTTTGTGCATCATACGTAGAGTAAGCGTTCTCATGGATTTAAGCCATTTGACATAAGCAAACGTCTACAAGCTGGTCTCCTGGGCCGGCCCCAAAATCTTGGGCTGGCCCAAATACCATCTACGTGCCAACGTAGGGCTGGCAATTTTATTCGAAAATTGCTCGAAACTCGCTCGATAAAAAACTCGACTCAAAATTAATTCGAGTCATTTTGAGTCGAGTTTCAAGCTATTCAGTGTACTCAAAATTATTTCGAGTCGACTTTGAGTTTGGCTTGACTCGCTCGAAAAAAATCGAGCTGACTCGAAATAAAATTATTTATTAAATATTTTTATTATATTACGAAAGAGTGATACATTGAAAATTGAAAATGAAAATATTTTTTTTGAGTTAAAGTGTAACCATTTTAAATGTGTTTTTTTATTATGTAATTTAACTTTATCCAAAAACTGAAATCGATTCGAAATCGACTCGAACTCGAGTTAAATCGAGTCGAGCTGACTCGACTCGAAATGATTCGAGTTCGAGTCGATTTCGAGTCTTGTTGAAATCAAATTTTTCGAGTTCGAATATACTGAAACTCGCTCAAACTCGACTCGATGCTACCCCTATGCCAACGTGCAATAAAATGAAGCCAAATGACTTAAAAACATACACCTATAATTAATTTTTTTATTAAAATACGTATAATTAAGGATGTAGAATAAAGCTAATTTTAAGATTTATATAGATAAAAGATGAATAAAATTAAATTTTAATATTAAAATTTGTGAATAAAGTGTAATAAATATAAGATATTAATAAAAATATTTTTAAAAAAATTTTGTGGTTTTTTGAGCTCCAACCAACTGAGAAAATTAATCAAATCATATAATTAATATTTTTGAGTATTTTAAGAACCAGAATTAACTTGCATGAATTTAGACTCGATTGAAATTCATCGATTAGGTTCAATTCCATGCCGTTTCTTAATTAACTCATCGAATATTAATGGACCCTCCTACTAGGTATATGTGCATGCATACCGTACGTATGTGATTATATACTTTACGTATGCTTTCTCATGGATTTAACCAATTTTTGGACCGTCTACAAGCTGGTAGCTCAAATACTTGCATGCATTATATGGGCCGTTTCAATTAATAATTTCATGTCAATAAAAAGAAACACAGCCATGCAGCATTTAATTTTATTGCCATTTATTGAAAATCACGAACTAAATCGTGCCAGATAAGTATGAGAAATAATGATAATAAAGAACGAAGCAATCACAAGAACTTCGGAGGTATTCCTCCTACATCCACAGGAAGAGCAGAGAAAGACTTTATTATGTAGAAAATCAGATAGAAAGAGAACCTTACACCAATCACTTGGTTCTCGATCTCAGACGGGATATAGAAATTGGATTTTTTCTTCTTTCAGATTAGACAATCCAATCGCTCCATGAGCCTCAGATGATTGCCTCCAGATTCCTACGAAATCACCTTTGTAGCCGACGAAGAAGATCCAAGAGAAATCACTGCTGAAAATACCCAAGTGAATCACCTATTCACGTTTCCCCAGAAGAAGCTTGAGAACTTGCAGCCTTTCACCAGAAATCCTGATAATCCCAATTTTTTTCTAGTTCTCTTTCTCTCTAATTTTTTCAGCTTACCTCATCATCCCGTATTTATAATGGTAGCTTATAACAAATTTTGTATCTAATTTTCATAAAAATCTCAATAACTTAACAAATAATTCTTATAATTAGAATTATTTAATTATTATTCAAATCACATTTTAACAATATATAGCATGTAATATCATCCAATTCTCACACAAATAGGGCTTCAACGTAAAATTTAATGGTAAAGCCCAAATCTACAAGTATATCCATTGGTCCATTGTAAGCAATCCATAAGAGACCATGTGAAATATCCTCTCACTTCAACTCCTTTGCTGCATTAAAATTCAATACCCATTTTAAAATATGCACAACCATAATATTATTTTCATTGATATATATGCATATATATATATATATATATATATATATATATATATATATATATATATCTCATGGCATCCTCTAATTCATGAAGGTGAGTAGTGAGATAGGTTTTTCGGTATGCGTCTTCGGTTGGTCGAGGTCCAGGCTCCGTGTTATTCCGAAAAACTCCTACTAAAATAGCATTGGAGGTAAATTGAAATTTAAATTATCGAAAAAAAAAGAAAAGACGGAAAAGAAGCAGACCATTTTCGGTGATATAGACTAGAATGTTGTCGTATCTTTCTTTTATATAGAGGAGGAGTTTCTTCAAGCCTTTTGGATAAACATAGATCCAAGTATTTGGCTAAAAAATTACATAAAACTATAAATAATTAAAGCTGAATGATCTATATATACTGTGGATAATTTCATTATTAACTGCAATGATAATATCCCACATTAATTTGAATTCTTGTGATCACAAATATTTAAAATATCACATGAATATATTTAAAAAAAAGAGCAAATATATATAATTAATTAATCAAATTAAATTTATACCTAGCAGTTCATAAAGGCCATCATCATCAGATGTCGATGGCTTGAAATTGAGATCGAACAGCTTATTGTTAGCGAATCTTGATGTGTAATAGTTGAGGCCAAGAAAATCAGTAAAGCATAATTGATTATTTGAGAAATGACTTTATAGTTAACTCATAATTACTATTTAGTTCATAATTTTTAAAAATTTTAATTGAAAAAAATTCTTATTTTAAAATTGTTATATCTCTATAAATCATTATTGTTATATAATGAGGTTCATGCATGATTTTTATTAGTATTTAAGAAATATTTTATTTTAAATTTTTGAAAATTTCAACTTTATCTCTTCTTTCTATTCAGCAGCACCCCCTCTCTCTTGTGCATAGGTAGCGGGCTAGCAGCTAGCACTCCCCCCTCCCTTGCTCTCTCGCCACCGCACAGGCGTACGCTCCTAAGTAGAGAGTGGTGGGCTGCTAGCTCCCACTACCTCCATTCTCTCTTTCTCTCTCTCTCGGGGCAAGGTGGTGTTGACGAAGTAGTGGCGGCGATTAGTAATACATAATCTGTAATAGAAGAAATATGAAAATTTGGAGAAAATATTAAAGATAATAAATTTAAAAATCTATTAAATTTAACAGCGAGATCGAACCTTCTATGTAATATTGAGTAAAATGTAGGGACTTTTTAGTAAGTTTTAAAAATTATAGACTAAATAATAATTATGAATTAACTAATATATATTGCTTATGAATAACAAATTATAATTATTACCATCCAAACATGAAATCAAGGGCTCTTTGTTGTGCTTCTTTACTATGCGGGCTATCATCATAAGGTTCAAACCAAAAGGTGTTCAATGTGATACTATATTTCCTCCTTAAGTGGCCTGCATACATGCAAAAAATCATAAAAATTAGTCTGTATATTTAACTAAAAAGAATACATACATAAATAGATAATTAGTGTTAGAACTTTCTCTAACACCCATTGCCGAACAGCAGCTCAACAACAGCCCTTGCCGAACAGCAACTCAAAGAGATATCACAAGATCGTACCCTCCGTACTACTGTGTCAACTCAGTATTTAAGACAACATGGGAGCTCACTCCCTAATCGTCCTTTGCAGGAGTAGGTGTCAGATTTAGCAGACTAACCTACTATATCCCCTCCTCTCCAAGCTATAAATAAGGGAAAGATTGCCCTCTCTAAAGACCCTTTCCTTCCTCTCTCTCTCTCTCGAGCTGAGCTGCCCCTCTCTTTCTATCCCGCTTGTACTCATTCGGTCTCTATTTAGAGATCAAGCTTTGTAAGAGGAGATTCGATTAGTGGATTCAAATCGTCTGGACAGCGTCGTGGTTTTTCCCCCGGACACTCGGGTTTTCACGTAAAAATTATCGTCTCATTTCTCTCTATGGTGATGTATTTTTTGCATCAATAATTAGCTAGTACCTTAAATTGATCTTTGTAAACCTTTACTGCATGTGCATGCACTAGGAGAATATTGTGAGCAACTTTATACGTTTCTCTTAATGAATCTCCAGTCGGACAAATATAACTTGGGATGTTAGTTTGTAAATCTGGAGTGCAATGTCCTTGAGGAAAATATTCGTAAAGATAACTTCCTTTAACATACTCAGGTTCATTAAAAGTAATCCAATGCTTCACCTTATGTCCATAATATTCTTTAAATAGAAAATGTGCATAGTTTTTATAGTTATATCTGCAATTTATGATCAACATGTACATTAACTAATTTAAAACATATGTAACAAAATTTAATTATATAGAGCATACATATATATACGTATTTACACAATCTAAACTTGGGGAATATCCCAATGAATTATGGTTACGAAAGGCTCAATTTCTAATCATAAAAATTAACCAAAATATTTATATGTGTATCTATAAATGTGATTAAGAATAGTACTTAGAGGATTACGTACCTTTGTTCTTTAGTTCATCGATCAATTTGTGATAATACTTAACTCCATCATTATTTGGTTTGCCTCTACCACCCTACACTTGCCAACAATCATGTGTTCATTAAATCTAATATTAAATATATATATATATATATATGTATATGTATGAAAATTAAATGCGTTTATTAGAGGAAGAAAATGATTCAAACTATGATAATACGAACTTGAAAAGATTCTTGCCCAAGAAATAGAGAATCTATATGCGTTGAGATAATTCAAAATTTCATTAAAAAGGACTTTATTAATTAATTTGAAGCTCAAACCAAAAAAAAATTTAAAACACATATCATTTGGTCAATATGAATATTATGTAAATTATAGTTACTTTGTAGCAGTAGTATGAGCCGGCTGCTGGCTCTCCTCCTCTTCCAACAAATTTTTCTGGTTTAAAAAAAGAGATTAATTAATTCATGTTATTCACATATTGTAAGTTTTTCAGCTTTTCTATCTATTATTAATGATATATTATTATTATTATAAAAAAAAGATATTATTATTATTATTATTATTATTATTATTATTATTATTATTATTGGTTAGAATTTCAGATGTGTGGTAGACATGAGCATGAACACCAGGATATTTAATTTTTCATAGAAGGCATCCCAATTGCTTTGCCCTTTTCCTCCATCTTTTGTTGCTCCTTCAATCTAACCAGTAAACCATCTCAAAAGATTAATATAAATATGTAAACAATATATAATTTGTATGAATTATTAAAAATCAAAACTCACTCACATTTTATTTCATTATAAATCACGTGCATTGATCTTCTTCTAGCTCAAAGTTAGGTTGATAAATAAATTAAATCGATTCAATTCATAATCAACTCAATATGTATATAAACACATAAAAAAGTGTATTTATAATATTACATTTATAGAAAAATTTGTGTGGCACATAATTTGATTCGATTTAACTCGAAAATAAAAAATTTTAACAAGCTCAAACTAAATTTTAACTTCGAGTTAAAGCCGACTCGATTCTCAAAATCCACTCAGAAGCCACCCCCAGTAAGAGTGGAGTATGCAAGAGCATACCTGGTAGGCAGAAGTAGCAGCACCAAAAACAAAGTGTTTGAAAGAGGTGATGGGCTTATAGTCGGATGGCCATGCGGAATCAATTCCTTTCGAATCGGCCGGGGCACCATTCCCTCGAGTTGAGCAACAAACAGTACTATAAGTTGGGCTGCATTTAACACGAGTCGTAGTAGTAGCAGCAGTAGCAGTGGTGTTGTTCCTAACCCAGGAATGAAACTCCCGGCTGCCAGCAGTACTACTGCAGGGAGCACTGCTAACAATCGAGAGAGACATAGCTAGAAGATCGAGCCAGCTCTGATCTCCTGCTGCATGCCAGCGCACCCATGGCTTGAAAATCGATAGATTTATGCATATGTTGCCTTGTTTTTCTTTAATTGGATTGCTAAATTTATTAAAATCAACACGCCTCTCTTTCAGAACTTGATTATAAATTTATTACTATATTCCGAATGATGTAAATATAGAAAAAAAAAAGTTAGAAAAAATACGTTATAGACACACGAGAGGAGACTAAAAAAATAATCTAAAATTAATGAATCTATGTTTAAAACATTATCTAAAATTTTGTGTAATATTTTATGATTCTGCAGTAAAAATGCGATGAAATTGTGATGATTTAATTACTATATTGCAGATCAATATAATTTGGTGATTGTTAAGATCAAAATATTACGTTTGTATGAATAATTAAATATATTTATAAATATAAATTAATAGTAATATTATATCATTTAAGCATAATTTTTATATTTCTAGTATATAAATTGAATTATTAATATATTATTAAAATCTAAATAATATTTTATTGCATAATTTTCTCAATGATATTAATTTAGAATCAAGTTACTACTCAGATATATTTCTCATGAATATTTGTAGGTGACAGTCGCGGCGTAAATGTTAATGGGCGAGATCAAAGCATAAAATATCAATTTTGAAGCGCCAAAGTCAAATTAGATATTGATGGATGATCATGGAAAATATCAACTAGCTTTTTAAATAGCTAAGGAAAATTGGAATCAAATTAATGAAATTGTTGCATAGAAAATTGCTGAAAATATTATTATGAGAGAAAAGATGAGATTATATTATAAATATGTATAATGGAAGCCATGAACAAAGGCGGGCAGGAGGTGTGCAGCGTGTGCTCGGCAAGGTAGCTGGCTGGCTGTGTGCAAGGGCAAGGCAGGCTTGGCTGCTGCTCTCGGGCAAGGCAGGCAAAGCAGGCTTGGCAGAGAGGAGCAAAGCACAAAGCTTGGAAACTTTTGCCGGCATCAATGGCAGCTAGACCTTAAGCTTGATCTGTTTCTTTCCTTTTTCACACTGCTTTTAGTTCTTTTATTTCACTAAGTAGTAGTTTTAATTTTATATTATTCTAGCGAACTCTAGCTTTAATTTTCATTTCATTTCAGCAAAAGTTCTTTCATTTTGTAACTTATTTTTGAGCCGTGGTTCAGTTTTTATTAAACGTTTTATGTTCTACTTCAAATATTTACTCAATCGCATTTAAATATTTAATATTTTCGTTTGCATCTTATTTCAATCAAACTGTTTTGAGGAGATTAATTGTGTTCGGTCTATTTCAACCCATCTCTGTAGATTCGACCCGTACTCGCACTTACTTTCTACAACATGCGGTTGCAGTTTAACTAGTTTTCATACCAACAGTGATCCATTAGACGCAACCCATAATAAGAATCTTTTTCTAATTGCGATACTTAATCGGTGTAGTAATTAATCTCAATAAAATTAACCTTGTAATTTATACGATAGCAGTCCCCACAATTCAAGCGAATCACAAATCTTTGAATTGAGCAATAACTCAATAATAATCATTTATACTTAAATTTAGGTATTCATTGATATATATATATATATGATCAATTAACATCATTAATGTTTATGGTTAACTATAGTTATATATACTATCATATCTCAAGTTGAAATTAAGACTCTCTTCTTTGCTTCTTAATTAGTGAGAGGGTAGTTCATACTATATATTAATGTGATACCTATTTCTCAATCCAATCAGTGACTTGCATACACAACCATCTTAGTATATAAGTATATATTTTTAATAGAAAAATTGCGTGTGTGACTGTTTCTGATCGTTCTTGCATAGTGTTTGTAATAGCCAGTCTACGATGTGAATCCTATTGCCACCCTTGTTTAAGATTTTATTAAAAGTCTTCTCTATTTTGAGTATTTGAATATCAAAAAATTGTTCCTTGCCAATTTTTACTTCCTCTGCATAGGCTAATAGGATGTTACAATCAATTTTATAATATTCTCTTATAGTATCTCCAACAGGATAAATAAAAGTATATAAATATATATATATATTAGAACTTTCTCTAATACCCTTTGCCGAACAGCAGCTCAAGTCAAACAACAGCTCAAGTCGAACAGCCCTTCAAAGAAATATCACCAGATCGTACCCTCTATACTACTATATCAACTCAGTATTTAAGACAGCATGAGAGCCCACTTCCTAATTGTCCTTTGCAGGAATAAATGTCAGATATGACAGTTTGTGCTTATTTTATCCCCTTCTCTTCAAGCTATAAATAAGGGGAAGGAAGAGAAGCTCTGAAACATTCTCTCTTTAGAGGTCTCTCTTTTTGTACTCATTCGGTCTATATTTAGAGAAAGGATTCGATTGGTTGATTTAAATCGCCTAGACGGCGTCATGGTTTTTCCCCCGGATACTCAGATTTCTACGTAAAAATTATTGTCTTATGTCATTCTATTTTGACATATTTTTTACATCAACAATATATATATATAGACAGACTAATGATATCTTTATTGATCATTTTATTTTTCTTTGAATTTTCATTATTTACATGGCTTTAACTCATTCTCCCCTACTAGTTTATAAAAGTAGTTGGGACTCTTTAATAATTTATTTATTTTAAAAATTATATAATTATAATAAAATTTTATATTAATTAGATTTGATAATTAATTTCATAAATTAATTATAAATAAATTTTATTTTAAAGTTAATTTAATATGAAATGTATTTAAAATTTATATTTATNTATTCATATTTAATATACTTTCCGTATTTAGATGAGAAATAATTAGTTCACAGGATTACAAAAATAAATTTTTTATATTTAAATGTAATTGAATACAAAAAATTTAAAAATTATATAAAAATTATTCTTTTTATTTTTATTATAATTATTAAAATTATATTTTAATATATTTATTGCAATTAGGCTCTTGTTAGTGTGAGGACATAAATAATATTAATTAATAATAATTAATATTTTTAATTATTCTACACTAATTTTAATATACAAATAATATTTTATTTCAAATACTAAAATTAAATATTTTGGTCTAAAAAAATACTTAGAATAAAAATTACTTATTGAATTTAAATTCAACTAGAATTTATATATGTTATATATGTCATAATGATGTCACGTAGATATTTTTTTTTTCAATTAAATGACATTATTAGCATATAAAAATTTTAGTTGAATTTAAAATATAAAATTATTTATTTTAAATGTACAGTATTATTTTTAAAATAAATTATTTTTTTTTAAACAGTTGACAAGCAAAACTTTAATGTCTCTGAACTAAGTAAGGACGACACAGATATAGCTAGGGGTGAGAACGATACGAGTTCGAGCCGAGCTACGCACGGCTTAAATTTGGCTCGTATCAATTCGATTCGAGTTCGAGTTGGCTCGTTTCAACTTCGAGCTGACTCGGGCCTTGATCGAGCCAACTCAAACTCTTCATGAAGTTTTGTTTTTTCTAAAAAAATGACTTTGTTAGAATTTTAAATTAGATTAATTATACCTACTAGATTACCTAACAGATATCTAAACCACAATTAAGTTATATTTTTGTAAAAGTAATAAATAATTAAATATATTATTAATATTTAAAAAAAGAAATAATTAACTACATGTCACATAATTTAGTTTTATTTATGTCTTACCCATCCATTCTTAATTAATTACACTATACACACTCAAAATATTGTAAAATCTTACATACATACATTTGAGTTAAAACTTAATCAAAATCTATTTGAAAAAAAAGTATTCTGTTAGTAAATCATTAAAATTATATTTTTACTCTTAATGATATATATATTTTTTTTTCCTCAATACCACACTAAAGCGTTGATTTGTCCTAAAATCAATTCACGTCGCGGATGTCTTCTTCCTTTACCTCCACTTAAACATTAAAGTTTTAGAATTTTCACTCAAAATATATTTAAATATCCTGAAAATAATATGATCAAGGCTCAAATTTTTTATAATTTAATTATAGTTAGGTTATTGAAAAATTATGATTACTCATTATAATAGAAATAAGTTAAAATATGTGTATGTAAGATTTTATAATATTTTGAGTGTGCATAGCATAATTAACTAAGAATGGATGGGTAAAGTATAAATAAAATTAAATTATGTGATATGTAGGTAATTATCTCTTTAAAAAAATAGAAAACAAGCTAATTCGATCTGATCCGATCTTGGCTCGTGACTCGGCTCAATGATTCGTGCTGAGCTCGATTCGGGCTAAATATTAATCCGAATATCGACCGACTCTCAATCTTTGAGCCAAACTCTAGGTACAGCGTGGAAAAGTCTCTGCTACTCTAGTACTGAAGAGAAACGAATCATAAAGGCTTTTCACCAACTTTCTCCTGCCTCGACGGCAAAGTTTGTTCTTTTCAAAGCGACAGTACAGAAAAATTAAAACTTTTTTCAAAGCAGTACGTATTGTTTCAAAGCATTAATGAGAGAAAATTTCAGTCCGTGCTCAGCTCCAGCTCATCAGTTAATTCACCAGCCACTTGCCGACAAGTGGCATGGTTGGCCCCACGCATCTCGCACGCCAGCAAAGCCGAAGTGAAGCAAAAGCGCCATTAACGCCAAATTTAAGTTCTTCTAAAAAATTATTGAGCGCGGATTACGACATTCAGTAGGAGCACGCTGCGTTGAATGTATGTGCGTTCCAGTGCACAGGTGGCGCCCTCTCATTAAACCGCATGAAACTTAAAGTTCACTTGCTTCTCAGTGAAACCTTAGATCCCCTCCTATGTAATTTCTCTTATGAATATCTGCAAGAGATTTTTTTTTTGTTTACAAAGAGTTTTTTTTTATGGCCCCGATCCCGCCAGGCTTCAGCAACATCGTTCACGACGCATCAGCAGTTCAGGCGAGACCCAAAATCTCCTCTCAAGGTAAGCCCGAATATCAACTGAATACTTCGAAATCCTGTGAGATTTTGTTGTGGTATTTGTTATTGGGACTGTTTGATTTGCTCATCCGTAAAAACCTGGAACATTATTGTGTGAATAAATTATTATTGGGAATATTATATTATAAAAAAATCCTATACTGCGTACCTTGGCTTTGATTTGTTGAGATGGAACAGCTTAAAATCATTTGGTAAATTTACTACTAAACATTTGAACTTGATTTATATTTAAAATAGATTTACCTCTCGAAATTGTAGTTTCTTAGTTGTTACATAATTGTCATCAGAGATAATCCTGAATAATTTTATGCTCATCTATTAAATTTATTTGCTGATCTCTATTTAGGACTGCATCTCGTATATTATTCTGCATTATTTGGTATCAGAGCATGGTTGGAATAGGGTACATTTAGACATATTTCATTTTGTCTGCTTATGCTCACTAGATCTGGTTTAGAGTATACTAGGTTTAGCTCTCCTATTTTCATGAATCCCAAATTAGAGGTTATGTTGACCACTATCATGGCCAAGACTAATTATCTGGATGATATGAAAATTAAATTGAGTGAGATGAGTGACCGAGTCTCCCGCCTTGAGGTTGAGCGACGCACCCAAACTTCAGAAATTGAGGTCAATCTGCGTGCGAGGGATACCGCAGTTAGGAGGACTGCTTACCAGCCTGCTGGCCAGACTTATGAGCCCCGTGATCCTGATGAGAACTACCAGCATAGTATTAAAGTGGAAGCTCCTAGCTTCGATGGGACTATAGATCCCAAGGTGTACTTAGAGTAGGAGGATGATATACCATGAGCGAGCAGAAAAAAGTCACGTATAATAAATCTCCTTAATGGAGAATCTCTCTAGAAGGTCAATGCATATTTCTCTAAAATATATTCCTACTGTATGAAGACTTGAATTGGTAATAAATTGATCTTGTGTTGACCGATAATAATTTCTAATTATTGCATTTATATGATGCCTCTATTGCCCTCTGCATTAATCTTAGGGTAGTGAGATGACACCAAGATTAGTACGAACATCTCAAATCGTTGTCTGAATAATAGTATTGTGAGTATATACATCTGCTACTTGGGTTTTTTGTGGAGATGTAAGGAGCATTGAGTTTTTGGGTAGCAATACGTTCTCGAATAAATTGAAAGTCAATTTCAATATGCTTAATTCATGCATAAAATACTGGATTGACAACAAAGTAAGTGGATCCAATATTATCACACCAAAGAGTTGATGTGCCACTAGAAGGTAGGCAAAGTTCGTTGAGAAGAGAATCAAGCCAAATAAGTCCAGCAGTTGCATTAACATTAGCTTTATATTCAAACTCAATACTTGAGCGGGATGTTGTTGGTCACTTCTTGGAGTTCCATGAAATCACATTTTTTCCTAGAAATATTAGAAAGCTATTAATGCAGCACCGGAAGGCAAAGGGATCTATATGATATTGGACTCGCTCAACTCTGATACTAAGTTGATGCAGTGCGAGAAGAGAAGGAACCTAGATGTCATTCACTAAACTTTCCTAGTTTGACTTGATTAACCTAATATGCTAATACTCTAATACATGCAACGATTTCAACAAGCAATATAAATTTAACTCACTAATCACAAAATTTCAAACATACTAACGTATAGAGCATGTAGTGTAGTGTAACTGCTCTAGTCATAAAATTATGAAATATACTAAATACTTACACAAATAATTGTGATAATGTTTGAGGAGCTTAAACTTAATTACTTTAATTATAAAAACTCCAACAGAAGATTATTTATAGATGCATTAAACTAAACAATTACTTTCTCTAGATACTTAATATAACATCAAGATAACATTGAACCAAACGCCCCCTAAATAAAAACTTAAAGCAATCTACGGAAGGAAGATTATTGCAGGTATTTTTGGATATATAGGAATTCACGAATCAAATAGCGTAGGAAAACAAGATATTCAAAATGACTAAGCAGCTATGCAATTAAGCTCCTTGTTGGAATAAAAAAGAGGGCACAATATTCTTAATCAAATATCCAATATCATTATTAGTGTGATTCAAGTCTTGTTCGCAGTAGTAAAGCTCCAACTGAGCTTCTAGCAAAAGGCTCACATTTTCAAAACATAAGAGAAGATAAGAAACTCTGCCTCATCCCTATCTATTACCTTGCCTCCTTTCGGCTCTGCAGGCCATTGCGACATGGTCACTTATCAAGCTCTGCGCGCAGGCCATGTTCGTCCCTTCGTGTCCCCATTTAGGTCCCGTTTGTTTTTAAGTTTAGATTTAACCTGATTTAATTTTAATTTGGCATATCACATCACACATAAAATTTAATATTAAAAATTAACTTTATTTCACATCCCACACATATTACTAAAATAATAACAAACTTATATCACATCCCTCACATATCCTAATATAATAACTAACTTTATATCACATCATTCATAATTTTCAATAAAAATATATCTCTATCCAAATTTAATTTTAACCTTCTTAAATTTAACCTTACAAACAAACATACCCTTAGTTTTATTTAATTATTCATCTTTGGGTGCATCCACTCATCAAGCTCTCACACACATGGTCACCTTATTATTTTCAGTCGCATATGCAAAACATTTTCATGGGAAAAAATGCGTGAGAAACGCTATTTCTCTCTCCGAAAAACTCTGATCGTTATAAAATATATAAAAATAAATTAAAGATAACATCAAGTTTAATTAACAGACAAGAGATCTACTTATTTTTGGAAGAACGGAAATCTGCTTCTTTCATCCTTAGTAGTTCATTAGAGGAACAAGGTTATAATTAGGATCTGTTCCTAATCTAAAAAAACACATTACTATTTTAATCTACAATGACATACATATTTGATACATCGAAAAATTTTCAAATTATCAGTAATTTTGTTATTTTATTTCCAAAAGTCATTCATTATATCACCACGGATTTTGGAGGCTTAAACATAATATTATAATACATGTATTATTAAAGAGAGATTACGTAAAAAACATGGATGGTTGTGATCTCATCTCAAATGGTCACATGCATGCAATCGATTTATATGAAACATATTAATCTGAAAATGATATAAAGCAAATAAAAGAGAAGATATAGATGATCAAGTAATTTACTCAGAAAATGATAGAAAAGGAGAAAATTTAAAAAACGAAAATAAGTAAAAGGAGGATACAAACTTGTTACATAGACCAACTAAAACGTAAATAAGATTCAGAAATTATAAAAAAAACTTAGCCTTTACTAATGCTAAGCAAGAAATTTCTGTACGAGATATTATATTAGCCTTATAAGTATCATTGACAAAAGAATGCACACACAAATCAAAGATAGGTATCTCAAGCCAATCCTTCAACTTTTGGCCATCCCCTGCCAAAAACTCCCTGCATCAAGCACCGAAAATTGTCATAATTGAAATATTTTAATATTTGATAGACAGAGGGACGGCTCTGTCATTACAAAGTTATGGTTCTAACTTCATAATTTCTACTCAGCTAAAACTCAACCGTCTCTGTGTGTTTGCATGTGGACTAGCTCTCATGACATTAATTTCCATATGTGAGAATCATCCCATCAATACTAGTTATGCTGATGGCATATAAAACTTAACATGTGCACTCTTCTCAATAGGGCACAAGATCTAAATTCAAATAATCCATTATATATAGGAATCTTCTTATATCCAATTATCCCGTACTCTTTATGCTTAGTGAAAGCTTTTGTAAGCTATCATTCTAGGGCGTCATGATTTTTTCATTTTCCGTAAGGGGATTTATTGTAAAACAAAAATTTACTCCCTTTTTCTCATTGACGTTTCTTTTCAAAGACCTCACAGCATCCCAATGCTATAAGATAAGACCTATCTAGCGATTGAGCTAAGGTTCCATCTGCTAAATGAAATCAAAGTTAAGTTCTTTTTTGGTGCCATTGTATGGTGAGAAACTCGATCATGGCTCAGGCATCATGGGCATAGATCTTGGAGTATCATGAAGACAACGCTTACAACTATTAAGTAGAGAAGTGCCTAGTGCTCCATTGAGAGGCCTTTTCTTTATACCGTTCCAATCAATCTGCTCCCCATTAACAATGATAAGGGGGCCTCTACTATATACTATTATTCCTTCCTCACCAGTAACAATTTATGGAGTTCCTTGAGAGGTAGTCGGGCTTGCTTTTGGGATGCAGCTCATTATCACCAGCTCCCAATTCTCTCGGTGGAGATTCTAGCAAATAAATTACGCATTTCAGTTATATTTAATCAAAGAGAGAACTCATTGCTTGATCACTGCATGCAAGAAGTTTCTACGAAAACATGTGTTTCCTACTTTATTTGGCTTCTCCAAAAGTGCTGCAAAAATCTTCAATCGCAACTCTCTCGTTTCTAAAAAAAATGTCGAAGAACATTTCATTGTCATGGCAATGACCCAATAATATAGCAAAATATAAAAAAAAAAAGTAGTACCAGTTTGCAATGATGCTTCTGTTTTAGGGACCTGAGTGTAAATAATTTATTTTTCTATTCAAATAAATCTCAATTACCTATTCATTGATATGTATTACTACAAACTAATCATTTTGTCCCTCTTTATTTAAATTAAAGTTGCTTGTGTCAAAACTATGCTTCATATATGAATACTTCATGTAGGTTTTTTCTGCTAAATGCATAGCTCTAATAAAAAAAGTCTTTTGGCGCGAGGACCAAAACAGGATCAAAATAGTACTAGTTTAAAAAATAACAATAATAATAATAAATAAATTATTTTAATTATTCTACATAAATTTTAATATAAAAAATAATATTTTACTTCACATACTCAATAATTTTTAATAAAAATATAAACTTTATTTCACATCTTAGATCAAAATACTTGATTTGAATATTTTAGTCTAGAATATGAAATAAAATTGATATTTTTATTTGAAATTATTGAGTATGTAAAGTAAAATAATATTTTTATATTTGAATTTGTGTAGAATGATTTTAAAAATTATTTATTATTATTATTGTTGTTTTTTAAATTAGTACCATTTTGGTCCTGTTTTAGTCTTATTTTTGTCCTCGCGCCAAACAGGGCTTTAGACCTCATTTGGGATTGAAGGGTTAATTTTTGAATAAGAAAGAAAAAATATTTTATTTTATAAATTTAACAGAAAAAATATTTTAATATTGAGAAATATATAAGATATGAAATAAAGTTAATTCTAATATTTATATTTATATTAAATGTGAAATAAAGTTAATTTTTACGATTAAAGTTTGTGTTAAGCTAAAAAAAATCTTAAACCAAACATGTGCTTATTGTATGGTTTGGCAGCTACCAGAGTGAGGAAATGATTGGGCCGCATGGCATCGAACAAGCATTAATTGGTGGAGGTGAAACCGAGTGCGTATACGGATTCATTTCCAATCATACGAATTCATCTCGATTGATGTTGTTTCTTTCTTCTATCACATAATTATCATACTACTGTTCATGGATCGCAGGACTGTATTAATTCTACATTTTAGTTAAAAACCAGACAATAATTTGAAATCAATTTTTAAAATTAATAGTTATTATACAGGTTGATAAAGTACTTTTGATGCAGATAATAATAATAATAATAATAATAATAATAATAATAATAATAATAATAATAATAATAATAATAATAAACTTTTAAAGCAGATCCATCTGTATAAGAATTAAATTGCATCTTCTTCCTGTGGTGACAGTCGATCGATCCCATCGAACCAGATAAAGGTTTTGGTCCACGTGAAAGTTGGATCCACTGCCCACTATAATTAAA
The DNA here is from genome assembly GCA_019297695.1 of Apostasia ramifera. Taxonomy (NCBI): domain Eukaryota; kingdom Viridiplantae; phylum Streptophyta; class Magnoliopsida; order Asparagales; family Orchidaceae; genus Apostasia; species Apostasia ramifera. The sequence continues at coordinate 62,545 of JAEMOT010003712.1, forward strand.
AGAGGTGGCCCAATAAGTCTAGTACTGGTTGCTTCTTCAACCACTTTAACGTTAATAATCTAAGCTGGACCAAGAACTTGGAAACTTTTTCAAATAAAAAGCATAAATTTATACACCATTCTGAAATGGTCTTTATTTCAGGCTTGAGAATGAAGGATAAACAAACACTCACGCTATTTTATTTGAAAACGTATTAGAGACTGCAGTACTGCCGACAATATACGCGTTAGACTTTGATGACACTCGATTGTGCTTCTTTGGTTGGCACCACATCATAAACTATGGGCTTGGGGTGCTTCTTTATGTTGTCGGCCAGAAAGCCCCGGAGCCAAAGCGCAGATTTCTTAACTCTCCTGGTGAGATCAGGGCTCTCAATGTTCGTGTAGTCGATGTGAGCAAGCCCAAATCTAGCTGTGTATCCATCATTCCATTCGAAGCAATCCAAAAGAGACCACACGAAGTATCCCTTCACATTTACTCCGTTGCTGCATGTTCACCCAATTTAATTAATTATGTCTCTATAAAATTATATATTGCATAGTGTGTGTCTATATATATAATTAATATCTTCTATTATATATTAGCGTTAGTATAATTTTCTTTCATAAATCGATATAGACCTGATGGCATCCTCCAGCTCTTGAAGGTGAGCAATCAGATACGCTGTACGGTATATGTCCTCTATCGGTGCTGGTAGATCAACACCTGCAGCAGCTAACTTCTCTTGTTCCTTGTTATACTGAAGAACTCCTGTAAATTAATAATTGAGAAGATAAGTTGATCAAAAGCTGCATAAATATATTCTACCATAAATCCATAAAATTAATATAATAATATATTAATTAACTATGAAACAATTTTTATTTTATTATATAAAATTCATATAATGTAAGTAATTTCAAAGAAAACAAACCATTTTCGGTGATATAAACTGGGATATTATCGTATCTGTCCCTTATGAATAGAAGCAGCTTCTTCAGCCCTTTTGGATAAACATTGACCCAACTGTTTGGCTGAAAAATTGAGTAAAACTATAATTAGTAAGAATTCTGAAGTTTATTTTATTTAAGCTGAATGCATCTTTTAATGAAATTTTTACCTCAGCAGGGCCAATGGGAATGTTTCCTTTGTGAGCTGCAATATTCCGAATTTGAGTACTCAATCAATTACGAAAATGAAAATTATTGTACAAGAAATTAACATATGATTATTTTTCTACAAAGCAACATATATAATTTAAGCTAAGCAGTCGTACTTAGAGTGTCATAACGCCCATCTTCAGTAAATATTTTTGGCTTGAAATTGGGATTGAATGGCACGTGCTTAACGTATCTGGCTGTGTAATAATTAATCCCAATGAAATCAGTCTTGTGCCTTGCGAGATTCTCAGATTCCTCCTCTGTGAAAAGTGGAAGCCTATCGCCAACCAAAGCTCTCATTGACAGAGGATAGTCTCCAAACTTTAAGGGATCAACAAACCTGTTTAATTATTAATCATATATTTGAATCTATATAGCTATATATTGATATGAATATGATATCATAGTTAACAATTAATGCTCATGGTTAACTATAATTATATTACCATCCCAAGTTGAAATCAAGGGCTCTCTTCTGTGCTTCTTTAGTGAGACAACTATCATCATACGGTTCATACCATGCCGTCACTAATGTGATACCTATTTCACCTTGATCCCCAGAGCCAGCCTGCAAATGCTAATATATAATAACTATACAGATACCTCTATATTTTTAGTAAGAAGTTGTGTGTATTTATTTTAGTACCAAAAATTGTTCCTTGTAAATCTTTACTGCCTCAGCATGAGATAGAAGGATGTTGTGACCAACTATATAAGGTTCTCTTATAGAATCTCCAGCAGGACAAACAAAAGAGTAAGGTCCAATTTGTAAATCCGGAGTACAGTGTCCAGGGGCAAACGATCCGCTGCCATAGCCTCTTATGATAAACATCTGCGGCTCGTTAAAGGTGATCCAATGCTTCACCTTACGTCCATATTCTTTAAATAGAAATTGTGCATAGTTTTTGTAGTCCTCACTGCATAGAATATTCACTCATGATATTGACATATTTATTAACTAATCATCTTAGTATTTGTGTAACTTGGCTATACATATATATATTCTTACATGATTTTTCGACTCAAAAAGCCTCCATATTCATCTTCCAGAGCTTGGGGTACGTCCCAATGAAATATGGTTACGTAAGGCTCAATCCCTGATTATATAAACCGACGTTTAATTAATAAGATGAAAAATTTATATAGAATAACAAATTACTAATTAAAAAGATATATATATATATAGTACCTCTCCTGATTAGTTCATCAATTAATTTGTGATAATATTTAACTCCCTCTTCATTTGGAGTACCTCTTCCCTCTGCATGTACAAAAAATATATATATAGTTCTTAATTAATTTTTCAATTAAACAACTTATATACTGATTCATCAATAAATGATTATACTTGGAAATATTCGTGGCCACGAAATAGAGAATCTGTATGCATTTAGTCCGATATCTGCTACAAGCTGCACATCCTCCTACATTTATATATCATAATTTAATCCATTTCACTATTAATTCTCATATCGAACTTCATTCTAATTTTTTAAATCTTCAATTAATATCATGTAAAAAAATTTAATTACTTTGTAGCGGTAGTATGAGCCAGCTCCTGGCTCTCCGCCTCTTCTATCAGCTATTTTTTCTGCATCAAAAAATCTAAAGTCAGCAATGCATGTATCTAATTTCATTCACAGAAAATACACACATATATATATATTATTTACCTGGATATTTTTCACAAAAAGTATCCCATATGCTTGGTCCTTTTCCTCCATCTCTCGTTGCTCCCTCTACCTAAAGTCATTAGAAAAAAATAATTAAATATATGAAAGATATACTCATATCCTCTCATATATTAACGTACTATATACATATATATGTAAGTACCTGGAAAGCAGAAGTAGCAGCACCAAAGATGAAGTCCTCAGGAAAAGCATTGTGGGGCTTATGCCCCGCTGCCCATGTTAAGTTCGAACTCAGAGCTTCGGCGATATCGGCTGCCGACGGCGAGCCATTCGTAAAATCAGTCAGTGGAGCCGAACAGTGAACTGAGGTTGGGCGGCGTTTGTCACGCACAATAATATTCCCAGATGATCTGTTGGAGCTGTTCTGTGATGAGGAAGGAAACCCCTTCCTGCTTATTAAGCTGCTTTTTAGGGCAGGAAGGCTTCTCACGCCTCCCCCAATGGGACTGTTAACAATAGAAAGAGCCATAGAGATGGATGGTTATTATAAATGATGCTACCTGTAAGAGTTACAGGAGTACTACAAAAGGCGTTCAGCTAAGCTCGATCTTATCTCCATGGTGCCCTGCAGCTCCCAAGGCTTTATATAGGCGAGCCAGCAGTGAAGCTTGTCAACCGTTCAGATTGGTTCACGAGATGTGCACGTGATTCACGTTGAAACAGTTGTTAATTATTATTGTACCCTGCCAACATATAATATATATATATATATATATAATAGCGTATGCCTGCCAACATTGAAATACATGTTAATTATATATGCTTAAATGATCTGTTTGTTTGTAAGATAAAATTTAACAAAATTAAAATTAAATTTAAATAAAGATATTTTTTCATTAAAAATTGTAAATAATGTGAAATAAAATTAGTTATTATGTTGTAGTGTGTGAGGGATGTGATATAAAGTTATTATATTAGAAAATGTGAGAGATGTGATATAAAGTTAGTTATTATTTTAGTAATGTGTGTAAGATGTGAAATAAAATTAATTTTTAATATTAAATTTTATATATGATATAATATGACTGATTAAAATTAAACCAGGTTAATTTTATTTAATTTTAAACGGGCAAACAAACGGGACAATATTATAGATTAGGCATGCAATGAGTGGGGATCGAGTGTGTGTGCTGGTGGCACCTCATTCCAAAGTTTATTTTTCATTTCAAGTTAAGTTTAATTTGATTCAAGCTACAAGTATTTGTTTGTAACTATTATATATGTATATATGATTTGTTTAATCAGTTTAAAATTAACTTGACATGTCATATCATATATTAAATTTAATATTAGAAATTAATTATATTTCACATCATACACTTAATTCAAAATAAAAAAATTAATTTTATTTGATATCCTACACATATATCAAAGCAATAATTAACTTATATCATATCACAATATAATGATTAACTTTATTTCATATTATTCACAACTTTTATTAAAAAAATATCTTTATCTAAATTTAATTTTTAAATTTTATAAGCAAATAAGCCTTATAAAGTACTTTAATTATGTGTGTATGTAATCATGTAACTCAGAAGAAGTTACTAACTACATTGACTCAATCATTTTTTGATGCTCCTTCAAAACCTAATTCAAAGCAAAAGAACTCTTGTTTTTAGGTTTTTTACTCGTCTAATTCAACGATACTTGATTACATATGATCTTTTTAAATATTTTATAGTGAGTTCATATATATATATATATATATATATATATATATATATATATATATATATGAGATATGGATGATCAAATGCACACTACCTAGTGCCTTAGTT
>JAEMOT010003712.1:67233-83945 GCA_019297695.1 Apostasia ramifera
TGCCAAATTTAAATTCACGTGACTAATTTTTAATTGAAGTAAGAAAATTGATGTGTTTATAGTAAAAAATAAAAATATATATTAGAATTTAAATATTAATGAATTTATGTATTTTAATTTACATATAATATTATAAAGTATATGAAATATATGAAATATGTGAAATGCATAAAATTTAAATGAATATGGTGTGATAGTGGTAATATTTACGAATTAATGGTCATGAAATGCGTAATTTCATGTAAATTTTATGTCCTGTATGTAAAAATCTCATTATTTTTTTGAGGGGCAATTAATGCAATTTCATAGCGTTCAAAGAAGTAAGAAATTTACTATGGTACTTAAATTTTTGATAGGTGTGTGGAGCTCAAATCTTCTTAATTACAACATAATTTAGATGGATTGCCAAACAAATGATTAATTGTGTGAAAGAACTCAACACAGCAATATCAGACTATTCATTGGCCATGTATAAAAGAACAGTTTGATTGATCTGCTACAAAATCATTGAACTATCTATCAACAGTCTAATGACATCATATATAGTAGAGCAAATAAGACAGATAATTGGACAGTCATTAGACATTATCAGATTTATTAGTATACAAGAAACAAATTATATATATATATATAAACAAATTACAATTAAATTAATTAAAACTATAATATTTTTATATAGAAATGCTTAATTTGGAATTTGAATAGATTCTTCTCAAAAAATCAACTCAAATTTAAAATAAATGGGAAGGCTCAAATTTGAATCGACTCAAAATAAAAAATTATAATTTCAAGTTGAGCTTAATGACTTGCTTGAACTTGACTTAAAGTTATTAATTTCTAATTAAAAAAATTATAATTCAGCTTTGGCACCGGGGAGTCAACAAGGGCGAGGCAGCACTAGCGAGGAAGACTATGAAAATGACATAAATTTAAAAATTTGAAGAAGTATTAAAGGTAAATTTAAAAATTTATTAAAATTAATAGCAAGAGACCTTCTATGTAATATTAGGAAAATTAAAAGGACCTTTCAGCTAGTTTTTAAAAAATGTAGACTAAATAATAATTTAGAGTTAATTATAAAGACCTTTCAGTAATTAATCCTAAAAATAATGCATGTACATAAAATAATTTTATTATTTATAATGTGTTTAAATTTGAATATTAATATTTTGATAGATTATTTATATTAAATTTTATTGGGCCACATACGAAATACTCACTTCCCAATTATAAAATCCCCAAATTAGGCCGAAAAAAGATGAGAGCCCAAATTAGTCCAAGAGCCGAACAGGATATTAGGCTCTATTTGGTACGAGTATCAAAATCAGGTCCAAAATAGTACTACTTTAAAAAATAACAATAATAATAATAAATAAATTTTGTAATCATTCTACATAAATTTTAATATAAAAAAATATTATTTTACAGTATATACTCAATAATTTTTAATAAAAATATTAATATTATTTTATATGCTAGAACAAAATATTCAAATCGAGTATTTTAATCTAGAATGAAAAATAAAATTAATATTTTTATTAAATATTATTGAGTATATGAAGTAAAATAATATTTTTTTATATTAAAATTTATTTCAAATGATTAAAAAAAATTATTTATTATTATTATTTTTTTTTTTCAAATTAGTACTATTTTTTATCCCTGGTGTCTAGTAACTATGATGGTTTAGGTAGTAAGACCTAATATTTTTTTTGCTTTTTGGGTAAAATTTAATTTTGAAGAATTAAAAAAAAAAACTTCTTCATAAATTTTATACTTGTTTAAAATTTACAAAAATTAAATAAAATTCTTCTCATTTAGTAGTGTAAGAGGGTAATTAAAAATCTAAAATAAAGTATTAAAATTTTTAAAATTTTAAAATTAAAAATAATATTAATTTTTAATCTTAATTATATTTTAAGTCTAGTACTAGGGTCTTAAATTTAATGGACATTTACACGTATCCTGCACGAATCATAGTATATTATAATATAATAGCACATATTCTCTTTATAAATTTAAACTATTTTATTAATATTTTTTTAAATAGTGTGCACGTGATCTAATAAAGTAAGATGAGTGTGATGGCACAAATTTCTAAATTTTAAAATTAAAAAATTGTTAAAAGCATTACAAATCTATCAAAAATAAAATTTAATTTCTTGACTTATGTTTTATTCTGATTTATAACTGTCAATTTTTTTTAATTGAATTTATCATTGTAAAATTAAAATTTATAAAATGTCTATTAAAAATCAAATAAATGGTTTTATTTCGTATTCTAAAATTAAAATTTTTTAAGTTGAATTTTTATAATACTAATTACATTTATTTTTGATTTATTAACTTAAAATTTAATTTTTTCCAACTTAAAAAATTTAAATCTACTATGCCGTGCTCAAAATAATAAACTATAAACATGACTCATGACTTAGCTAAATAAATTCAACTTGAGCTCGATGCGAAGTAAATATAAATCCAAATATAGCGAAGTGTGAGGAGTCGCACTAGGGATGGACTCCCCAATCTAGTCCGATTTGGTGCCAAAATTAGATTTCAAATTTGATCAAAACAAAATTATTTTTTTTGTAATAAATCAAAAAATGGTGTTTAATCTTTATTTAAGCAATCAATTTATTATTAACATTTAATGATATATTTAATATTTTTTATTATCATAATATGTTTAGTATCATAAAACTATGTATTATCCTGTTAAAATTTTAAAGTAATAAATTTTTCAAATTAAACTAGTTAGATTGTACTAATTCAAATTAGAAAATATGTTGAATCTTAAGTCTTGGAGGGCTGGCATTTTTTTCAATGCTTTTATTTTAAAAAGGAATAATTACCTGCACGTCACACAATTTAATTTTATTTATACTTTACTTATTCATTCTTAATTAATTAAGCTATACACACTCAAAATATTTTAAAATCTTACATACACATATTTGAGTTAAAACTTAATCAAAATCTCTTTGAAAAAAAATATTCTGTTAGTAAATTATTAAAATTATATTTTTACTTTTAATAGTACATATTTTTCTCTTCCTCAATACCACACTAAAGAGCTAATTTGTCTTAAAATCAATTCAAGTCGCGGATGTCTCTTTCATTTGCCGTCATCTAAACATTAAGGTTTTAGAATTTTCACTCAAAATATATTTAAATATGCTTAAAATAATATGATGAACAACTCAGATTTTTTATAATTTAACTATAGTTAAGTTATTGAAAAATTATGATTACTCATTATAATAGAAATATATTAAAATGTATGTATGTAAGATTTTATAATATTTTGAGTGTGCATAGCATAATTAACTAAGAATAGATAAGTAAGGTATAAATAAAACTAAATTATGTGGCATGTAGGTAATCTCTTTTAAAAAATATTAATAAAAAATTAATTTATTAGTATCTCTGCAATATTACGATGAAGGTTGCCATATCGGGCTATTTATTTTGAGTGACATTTATATTATTAATTTAAAATAAAATTTCATAATTTTTATAACATTATTAAACAAATTATTAAATTAAATAATTAATATCTCCAAATTAATTATAAACATAACCCCACAATAATAGTTGTTATTTACTTTTGCCATCCCCAAGACACTACTTTTAGCAAAGTTGGATCCATCGTACCTCCAAGTTGATATTAATTTAAAAGCAGCCAGCTCATATATTAGAGGTGCATGGCCCAATAAGTCTAGTGCTAATTTATTTACACTTAAATTCAGTATTACATCTTAGTTATACACATAATACCTAAATTTTTTTTTCAAATTTTGTTTACTTATCATCGTTAATGATTTTTACACCATTGAATCGAATGCAATGTTTGCTTAATTATGCTCATCTTTGCTTTTGTAGAAGTTTCTAACCATCAGCGATGATATATGATCTCATTATGCTTATGTCAGCCATGATATTTGATCACCTACAGTATTCACTCACGACCTAGCAGAATGGAGATTGCCACATCAGTATCGTATTTGTGTTGATGCAAAAAATGCACCACCACAGAGAGAAATGAGACGACAATTTTTACGTGGAAATCCGAGTGTCTGGGGGAAAAATCACGACGCCGTCCAGGCGATTTGAATCCACTAATCTCATCTCCTCTTATAAAGCTTGAGGGTCTCTAATGGGAGACCAAATGAGTATAAGAGAGAGAGAGAGATAGAGGAAGGAAGCCCCCTATGAGAGAGCCCGAGTCCCTTTTTTATAGCCTGGAGAGGAGGGGATACAATAGGTACGGTCTGTCACATCTGACACCTATTCCTACAAAGGACGATTAGGGAGTAGACTCTCATACTGTCTTAAATGCTGAGTTGACATAGTAGTATGGAGAGTACGATCTGGTGATATTTCTTTGAGCTGCTGTTGAGCTGCTGTTCGACAAGGAGCTGCTGTTAAGCAGCTGTTCGGCAAGGGGCTGCTGTTGAGCAACTCAGATTCCTTGCCGAACAGCTGCTCAACAATTTGCAATTTCTATTGTAAAACTCTTCCCATTTTCAGTTAACAGGGAGTTGCAGGTTTTCGATTACTAGTAGCTGTCATCTGATTCACAACAACCAAACAGATCAAGAATTCACGTATCCTTTTTTTAACACAATCAATGGTCTCCTTGGAACCAGAAGTTGTAGTCTGTTTTAATCTTGAACCTACAGAACACTACCTTAGCTTATCTATAAATACCTCATGGCAGAGCTTCAAAGAAGGATCATTAATACACAATTAGAGAGAAGCAAGCTTTATATTCTCTCTCTTTCCTTTTGTACTAGTCTTTTGACCAAATCTTTAAGTTTTAGTTCAAGCTTTTTCTTTGGCTTCTAGGTAGATGTAGAGGTAGGCGATTCCTGAACCACCTTACATCTTTATGTTCTTTTCTGGATGATTCTTAGCTCCTCTGTGCTAGTATTTTGAGCAAAAAATATTACGTACTGCTAATTCTTAGAATTTCGTCTCTCTCTCAACATAATTATTACTTCAGTTTAATGTTAAATTAAAATCTAAGCCGGACCAAGAACTTGGTAAAATTTTCAAATAATAAAATAATGCATTTATATACCATTTTGAAATGGTATTTATTTCACTCTTCAAATGGAAGGATAAACAAACACACATCTCATTTTATTTGAAAATTGAGAGGCTGCATGCAGCAGGGCTAGTAGCTAGCACTGTGGGTCAGCGCGTTCATGTATATGCATAGCTTTGCCTTAAACTTTAACCACACCCGGTTGTGCTTTCTTTATGCCTGGCACCACATCGTAAACCACGGGCTTGGGTTGCTTCTTAATTTTGTTGGCCAGAAATCGTTTGAGCCAAGACGCAGATCCCTTGGGCGTCCTGGTGAGATCGGGATTCTTAATGTTCGTGTAGTCGATGTGAACGATCCCAAATCTAGCAGTGTATCCATCACTCCATTCGAAGCAATCCAAAAGAGACCACACGAAATATCCCTTCACGTTTACTCCGTCCCTGCATGCATTCGTTGGAAGGTGGTAAGCACAATACTATCTAATCAAGTTTAATTTCTAACAGCATTCACCCAATTTAATTAATTATATCAGTAAAAATATCATGCATTGCCTAATCTATATATATCACCCATTTATTATTGATGCCATTCGTTAATAATTAATAAATTTGTACCTGATGGCATCCTCGACTTCTTGAAGGTGAGAGATTAGATATTCTGTACGGTAAATGTCTTCTAAGGGTTCTGACAGAACTATACCGGCAGCAATTAATTTCTCAAGTTCTTGAACATACTCAAGAACGCCTGCAAAATAATTATGAAATAATTAGTAACTTATAAGTTGAAAAGCCATATAGATATTTTCAATTATACATAAAATTAATATATATATATATATATATACACATATATAATTCAAAGAGTGATGTAAATAATTTTAAAGATAACAAATTAATCAACCATTTTCAGTGATATAAACTGGGATATTGTTGTATCTATCTCTAATGCATTGAAGCTGCTTCGTCAAGCCTTTTGGATAAACGTTGACCCAACTGTCTGTCTGAAACATTACGTAAAACTGTAATTAGTGAGAATTATGAAACTAATTAATATTGTAATTAATTAAGCTGAATCTTATAATAAAATTTTATTTACCTCAGCAGGGCCAATGGGAACATCTCCTCTGTGAGCTGCATTGTAGCAAATATGAGTACTGATCAGTCAATTACGAAAATGATCATTTTATTGCAAGAAATTAATATATGATTATTTTTCTGCAAAGTAATATATATATTTAAGCCAAGCCTTCGTACTTAGGGTGTCATAACGCCCATCTTCAGTATATATTTTTGGCCTGAAATTGGGATCGAATGGCATGTGCTTAGCGTATCTGGCTGTGTAGTAATTAATCCCAATGAAATCATTTTTGTGACTTGTGAGCAACTCAGATTCCTCCTTTGTGAAAATTGGAAGCCTCTCCCCAACCAAAGCTCTCATTGAGAGAGGGTAGTCTCCGAACAACAAAGGATCCACGATCCTGTAATTAATTAATTAATCAGTAAAACGTGCAATATATACTAATAATTAATCATTTGATATATATATATATAGGTATGTATATTATTTATATGAATCGATATCATTAATTAGTGTTTTTGATGATGATCTGCTGTAATTGCAATTTTATACCATCCCACATTGAAATCAAGGGCTCTGATCTGTGCTTCTTTATTGAGAGGATTGTCGTCGTACGGTTCATACCATGTTGTTACCAATGTGATACCTATTTCTCCTTTTTGCCCAGCCTGCATCACAACCATATCAATAGATAGATATATCAATGTATTAATTAGAACAAAAGATGTGTTTGTGTGTGTGTATATATATATATATATATATATATATTTGAATATATACCAAAAATTGTTCTTTGTAAATCTTTACTGCCTCAGCATGAGCTAAGAGCATGTTGTGACCAACTGTATAAGGTTCTCTTATTGAATCTCCGGCAGGACAAACAAACTCCATATCTCCAATTTTTAAGTCTGGAGTACAGTGTCCAGGTGCGAACGTTCCGCTGCCATAGCCTCTTAAAATAAACATTTGTGGTTCATTGAAGGTGATCCAGCGCTTTACCTTGTTCCCGTATTCTTTAAAGAGAAATTGTACATAGTTTTTATAGTCCTCTCTGCAATGAAATATTACTTTTGATATTAATTAATGGCACGCATATTATTTAGTCATATATGTAACTAAGTGTATATATATATTCTTACATAATCTTTCGACTCAAAAATCCTCCATATTCATCTTCCAGAGCTTGGGGTACGTCCCAGTGGAATATGGTTGCGAAGGGCTCGACTCCTGATCATGAAAACCGGCATATTTATACGTACGTTTAATTAATATGATGAATTACTCTATATGCTATATAATTAATTACTTAAAAGGATATATATGCATACATATACCTCTCCTTATTAGCTCATTAATCAAGTTGTGATAATATCTAACTCCCTCTTCATTTGGAGTGCCTCTTCCCTCTGCATGTACAAAAAATTAATCTTACATCATGCGCGTTCATGGGTTTCAAAATTCATATATATATGCAGTTCTTAATCAATTTTTCAATTAAACTACTTATAGACTGATCAACAAATGGTACTTAATTATATATATACTTGGAAATATCCGCGGCCATGAAATAGAGAATCTGTATGAGTTCAGTCCGATGTTTGCCACAAGCTGCACATCCTCCTGCAATTGTATATTATAAATATAAGATCTGCTCATTAATTCTCATATCGACCTTTTCATTCTAATCTTTTAAAAGTCTTCAATTAATTCCGTGTAAACAAATTAATTACTTTGTAGCGGTAGTATGAGCCTGCTCCAGGCTCTCCTGATCTTCCGTCAATAATTTTTCCTGAATCAAAAATTATAATAATGTACATCAATGTCTCTAATTTCATTTATACTCATCATTCTCAAAAAGAAAATGCATATATATATATATATATATATATATATATATATATATTATTTACCTGGATATTTTTCACAAAAAGTATCCCATATACTTGGTCCTTTTCCTCCATCTCTCGTTGCTCCCTCTATCTAATGAAAACCATGCATGAGAAAAGAAACAATGAAATACTAATATTTATATATATCATCTTATATATTAACGTATGTACTACATATATATGTATATATATAGCAATCGAGTTCATTTATATTATTTATATATTATGCATATAAATTTTGAAAGAGATAGGATGCGTGCGGGAAGTACCTGGAAAGCAGAAGTAGCAGCACCGAAGATGAAGTCTTCAGGGAAGGTATTGTGTGGCTTGTGCCCCGCTGACCATGTCAAGGTTGAACTCAGAGCTTTTGAGATATCGTCCGGCGACGGCGAGCTGTTAGAAATATCAGTCAATGGAGCTGAGCAATGAATGACTGAAGTTGGGCAGCGTTTAGCATGAGTAGTAGTATTAACGCCAACACTAGTGGAACTCTCGGATGAGGAAGGAAACCCTCTCCTGGTTGTGTTAATTAAGCTGCTTTTTAGGGCAGGAATGCCTCTCAAGCTGCTCGCGATGGGACTGCTAAGAATAGAGAGAGCCATTATAGTTTATAAGGCTTGCTATTATAAGTAGTTGTTGCGAGGAGGCATGTAATTAGCTTCTGTAGGACTGATGTACGAGCTCCTGGTGCCTGCTCCCATGGATTTATAGAGCCGAGCTTGCCAGCAGTGAACCTCTCGCCCATGGTCATGGCCGTTCACACGTGTAGCGAGATGCACATTATAATTAGATTCACGTTTAAACCGTGCAAGGCGAGCTAACCAGCACTGAAGCTCTCCTCAATGGTCATGGCCGTTCACACCAGTAGCGATATGCCTACAATTATATATATTTTATTAGAATCTTCTCTAACATTTCTAGTTGAACAGCTCTTTAAAAAGATATCACAAGATCGTACCCTCTGTACTACTATGTCAATTCAGCATTTAAGAAGACATGGGGTCCATTGCCTAATCGTTCTATGCACGAATAGGTGCTAGACCGCGTGACAGACTCATATGCCCATTAATATGTCCTCTCATCTCCGAGCTATAAATAAGGGAGAGGAGAAACTCTTTAGGGGGATGGCCGAGCTGCCCCTCTCTCTCTCTTTCTCTCTTTATACTTATTCACTTATTCGGTCTCCATTTAGAGACCCTCAAGCTTTGTAAGAGAAGAAATTCGATTAGTAGATTTAAATTGCCTAGACGACATCGTGATTTTCTCCCAGATACTCGAGTATTTACGTAAAAATTATCTTTTTATTTTATTTTATTTTAATATATTTTTTGCATCAACGTGTGTGTATATATATATATATTAATTAATTGTATGCCTGTCATTCATGGAAATCAAATCATCAGTCCGTATAGATTATGTTTTCAACAATTCCAAACCTAAATTAATTTTTTAATCTTAAATATATACCTCGTCTAGTTAAGTGAAGGGGATCTTAAATTTAAGGAACATTTAAATGTATATATCTTATATATCTTGCACAAATTATAATATATTACACTATTATGCACATTCTTTTTATCAATTTGCACTATTTGGCTATTTTTTTTGTGAATAGTGCGCATGTCTTGTAATAAAATATGATTTGTGTGACTTGCGTAAAATTAAATTTCTAAATTTTAAAATTTAAAAATAAAATTAATTAAAAGATATATTTGGTTCTATATTATCTTGATGTTATACTATTTATAAATGATATGAAATAAAATTAATTTTAAATTTTAAATTTTATGTGTGATATAATATACTTGTTAAAAATTAAATGAAGTTAATTTTATTCAGTCAAACAAATAGGCCTAACTATTAAATCTCCAAATAATGTAATATTTAAAATTTCAATCAATTTCTATATCTTTTAAATTAATCCAGAATAAAATGGAAAAATAAAAATAATCTTAAAAAATCCTTGATCAAACTTTGAAGTGGAGTTTTACTTGTCATGCCACATTAGCATTTGCAATAATTAAAATAAAATTGCAAATGGAATTCATCAAAAAAAAAATTTTGATTGTATAATACATTAAATTATATCGTATAAGAGATTGCAAAAATTTATAGAAATCTTTATCTACTGTTAAATTAGTGAGGTAATCAGCTAATTAATTATTACTAGCTCTGATTCCATATATACATTTACAAAAAAACAAAGGATTTTAGAAATTTAATATATAAGTTCTTTTAATACTTGGTCTATCGACTGAGATTTCGAGCTGAGTTGAGCTACAAATGTCTCTAATTTGTATTATCATCTCTAAGAAATTAATTCTAGCCAAAGTCTTTAAGCTATTATCTATTTTATTATTTTTATTATTATTATTATTATTATCCATATTTAAGATCCTACTTCTTCGCCTATCACATCCGAATAATATAAGTGATCAATCTACTTCTATCTTATTCTAGGAAGCCACCGAAGTCGTGTCAAATTACAAAGCTAGCTCAAGGTGCTCCGCTCGAGTGGATCGAGTGATCTATCTACATTTACTTCAATCTATCCAAGAAGTCGAGTCGAGTTGACTAGTAATCAAGGACAGATACCAAACAAGAAACATATCTTCACGGAGGTGATCAACATTGGTTAACCGCGTTTTCAATATTAAAAACATAAATCAAACCCATTAGCTTTCAATATTGAAAACCTAAATCAGAGATCTAATTAATGATTAACTGACTGTTAAGTTAATAGAATTTTTTGGTCAATTAACTTTTAATTATGTATTTGCTACCTCAAAATATATTATGTAATCAACATTATAAATTATGCAAATTTAATATAACATAAAAATATTTTATATTAGCTTACTAAAAAAAAATCACAATAATACTAAATATAAATGCTATCAACAGTATTAATGAAATATTTTATTTATATGAAAAATTATATATTTAATTTATAAAAATAATATTATTCTTTACATCAAATAATAAATATTTAATATTAAATTTATACATTAATAAATCTAAAATATTAATCTTAATTAAAAAATTTTAATGCTAATAATTAAGCATGCAAAAATTATAAGTGAATAACAGGCTTGACAATCTTATATAGGTGTGTAAATATGCAAATAAATAGAAATTAGAAAAATATATTTTATATTATCATTATCTATAACCCCAATTATAATGTTTTTTTTTTTGATAAAATTATTATAATGTTTTTTGATGCACACCTTTCATGTTAAATCGGAATATAACATCAAGACTTTGGACCATTAAATTTAACACCCTTTGCTCAGTTCTGGGGTCAGAAATACCGGATGCGTCGTTTCCTGCGTCTTCTAAGAGCACGAACTTCTTTCAAAGGTCAATTATAATCTCGTCAATTTCAATTTTTGCTATCAAACAAAAAATATCTTCTGAGCCAAATAAAAAAAATTAAATTATAGAAAATACAATATATATTGTTGAGAGCACGGAAACTATTTAGAATTAAGATCGCATAAAATATATGTTAAATTTCATGATTATGCAGCATAAGTGTGCTACGAATTTGTGATTGTTTAATTATTATTTTGTAGGGATATTTTTTTTATTTGTCTTGCAGGAATAAATTTGATGAATTAGGATCCTTCGTTTGGTTAATAAATAATAATAATAATAATAATAATAATAATAATAATAATAATAATAATAATAATAATAATAATAATAATAGACCTCCTTTCTCACTACAAATTTTGGGACCAGCGGACGCGGCATCCTCATCTCGTAAGATTTGTTCTAGAATCTCCCAATCATTGATGCTTGGGAAAATAAAAGTTTGATCCTTAAATTTGCTGTCACAAAATTTACGAATCTCAAAATATATAATTCAGATTAAAAAAAAAATTACATAAAATATTATGATCTTTCGATAATAAAATTTGTTAAACATTTTAAAAATAATAAAAATACTCTTACTTAATCTATCAATACGCGCGCCGCTGTGAACAGCCGTGAGGGCGGCCACCGGTGCTCGCGGCCACGCGCAGGTGCCGCGCTCGCGCCGCTGCTTGGGCGTGAGGCTGTGCGGGGCCGTCTGCGAGCGAGGTTGCGCGCAGCCGCTAGCGCGGCCATCTATGCATGGGCACCTGTGCGCGGCGGCCTACAGTTGAGGCCGTGCAAGAGGCGCGCAGCCACGGGGGCGATGGCGTATGACGTGCACAAGGGTAAAATGGTAAATTAAAAAATATTTATTTTTCATTTTATTTTTTAAATAAATTAACGGTATTTTAGATGGAAAATATTATGTTAGATCTGATTAAAAATTTTTAGAAATAGTTAGAGATCTACTCTCTATATATTAATTATTGTAGATTTGGATGATATGTTTTGATGTTCGTAAATTTTTACGATAAAATAGATAAATTTCAGAAAACTCACTGAGATTACCTCTAAAAGTTTTTAGTGCTAAAAAAATAAAAAAAAAATTTAATTGTTGGAAAATAGAAGTTAAACGTTTAAAACATTGGCTACAAGCTTTGCACTCCTTCAACGGAAATGTTATTTTTAGGTTAGAAAGATAAACTATATTAATAAATAAATTTTACATAAATTTAAATTATTACAAAATTAAAATGTATATAAAATGTGAATACCATTAATTTTACTATTAAAATTTATATTAAATATGAAATAAAATTATTAAAATTCATAAAAAAATTATGACTGGTGTAATGATGTAGTAGCATATGATCAACTTATAAGCAAAAAATATGTGGGAAGAAACTCACGATGAACATTCAAATTTATCATAATTTTTAACGTGTGACTGAATAAATTTATTAAAATTAATCTTATCTTAAATCTAACTTTTTTGTTTTGAAACAAAATCTAATATACATTTCAATATAACGAACAACATTATTTTAGATTTTATGTAAAATATAACATAACAAGGTAATTAATTTTATTTTAATCTTACATGTTGTTTAGTGAAGATATTTGATGTGGTTCAAGCTTAGCTGAATCAACCTAGTTTAGTAGCATTTGGTTTACTATTATCTTAATATTATATGATGTTATTTATATTTTTTGATATTTATAAGATATTATTTTTTGAGTAATAATTTTATAATATTTTATAAAATTATTTACATATATGTCATCTAATTAAATAATTATTAAAAAAAATAATATAACATTAAGATAATATTTATAAACAAGGCAAAGTAGAGAAGCATTGAATTACTTGCCATTTTGATTAAATGAGAAGCAAGGGATTTAGTTCCATTGTGTACTAGCCAATATTCCAATTATCTGAGATAAGAGTGCAATTTTATACGAAAAAAAAAACTTTATTTGTATTTTACTCGATTTAAAATTAACTCAATTTTCTTTTATCTTGAAATTAGCTTGCTCGAAATGAAATTGATTTAACTTATATCAACTCGATATACGCATAAACTACATATATAGAATTTTTTAAAAATTTAATTGAGATATTTCTATATATAAATGTGATATAATATTTTATATAAAAAATAATATTTGAAATGTGTGGATAGAAATTAAAAGTAAATTTAAAATACATATATTTTTAATATATTTAATATAAATAATAGATATTTTTATAGAAAAGTATATCTTATAATTAGACTTGATTCAAATCAAAATTAAAAAATATTTAGTAAGTTTTAATTGAACTCAACTCAAAATTAAAAATTTTAATTTTAAATTGAGCCTAGCTCGCTCGAAATCGACGTGAAGTCTCCCCTAATTTGAGATTGACAGCCTTTATTGCTTGAGGGGAGAAAATGAGATAAGTGAGACTATTTAGATAACTTTAGAGATGGTGATGGAGAAAGATGAAAGAGAGAAAATGAATTTCAAATCTAAGTTAGATTCGTAGGGATGTCATTTGCGACAGACTACAAAGATATTTCCCATGTAAAGATGAATGTCGATAGGGTTTCGGTTCCCATTACGAGATCCGGAGATAATTATAATAATCGTATAAAATGACATCAAACGGATTCACATTATTATTCTTATGTGAGAGAAAGATTTGTTAAGATACACATGAAGAATAATTTTATACTGAATATTCAACGCAAATTGTAGTGCTAATATACAATTTATAGTTTTTATTCATTGATCTAAACTTTTGGGTTAATAGGTATTTATCAATTGCATATTAGGACTAATTTGAGCTCTCCCTTATTAACTCTCCTAACAATCTCCAAGTCTTTTAAAAAAATATTATTTTTACGTTCAATTGCCTCTTCTTAAAGTATTTCTTTCTTTAAGGCCATCACTGATCATACTACTTTATTGAAAATATTTTTTTCGATAATGGTTTTTTGATTCCTATTATACTTGTTAAAATTTCAACAAATCTCTATGATTACCCTACTTTCTACATAGCAACTTTGATATCAAAAATTAGGACCAAAATGATACTGGCTCAAAAGACAATAATAATAATAATAAATAAATAAATAAAATAATTTTTTTAAATTATTCTATATAAGTTTAATTTAAAAAATATTATTTTAGTTCACATACTTAATAATTTTTAATAAAAATATCAGCTTTATTTATATCTGGAGTAGAATATGAAATAAAATTAATATTTTTATTATTAAGTATGTGAAATAAAATAATATTTTTTATATTAAAATTTATGCAGAATGATTAAAAAAAATTATTAATTACTATCGTATGCTTTTAAATTAGTATCATTTTGATCTTGATTTTGATTCTTATGTCAAACAGAACCTATAATGCGGCTGTCATTTTCTTTCATATGCCTGAATAATTTTTAAAGCATCATCTGAATTTAAAGCGTCATCTGAATAGCAAATCTTATTTTATTCCTCTTAATTTCAAAACGTGGTTCCTTTTTCTATTAAAAATTTGTGGATGCAACACTTCATAACTGTAACAAGAAAATCAGTGTTTTTGTTGCCGTGTCTCATAAGTTCCAATATCTATGAAAATTCAAACTAATTGAATAATCTGTGCTGTCTTCATCAAAAAAAAAAAAAAAAAAAAATCAGTGTTGTGGAAAAAATTACATATTGGGTCCTAATAGACAAGTGCTAAAAAGGAATACCTGTGATCACAAAATCTATTTTAATTAGAATCATTTATGTAAGGGATAATTACACTTGGGTTCCTGAGTCTAACGCTTAATAACGCACAGATTCATATTTTTAAAATTATAACATCGAGTTTTTAAGTTTTAATAAATTGTCAAATGGGTCTTTTTTAATTTTTTTATTATTAAAAATTTCTAAAATTACTATTTTACCCCTCCCCTCTCTCTCTCTCCTCCCGAGGATCCTCGGCCGCGGCGATCGGAAGGAGAGAGAGGAGAGGAGTAAAATAGTAATTTTAAAAATTTTTAATAAAAAAGGCCCATTTGATAATTTATTAAAATTTAAGGACCCCGATATTATAATTTTAAAAATATGAATTTGTGCTTTATTAAGCGTTAAACTCAGAGACCAGAATATAATTATTCTTTTATGTAAAATTAAAGAATTTTAATAATACAATCAAGTAACTGAATATTTCACAAGTACTAAACTCCTTATTTATAGTCATAATAATCAGTAATTTTATAAAAAAAATTATGATCATGAATAAGTGAATAAATATACTATCGAAGGAGTTGCAAATATCGTAAAATTTTTCTCTAATAATGTCCTTATTGAAATAAAAAAGTATCATTTTATTTCTTTCATTTGCATATGTTTCACCACAAAATTCCATTTAAACTAAAAATTTAAGTTTGTGAATTAGGATTATTATTTTTTATTAACTGAATTAGGGTCATTATCTGCATGTAAATACCACTTATACTCATTAATTACCAAATATAAGTTAATTTCATATATATATATATATATGTTTTTATTTCTAATAGATAGCGCTAGCTATCACTGAGAAAATATTTTATTTGAATAGTTGGGTCATTTCAACAGTACCGTTAAATAAGTCGACATCAAATACTTAAATTATTTAGTTTAAGTGACGTTTAGTTCAATATTATCTTGATGTTATGGTATGTTATCACATCTCATGTTATGATATTTAAATTACATAACACTAAGATAATAATGAATCGAATAATATTTTTGACATCGTATCTAACTCTCCGCTACTACTGGAAGGCCCGAGCATAACACTAGATCTTTTCGGCTGTGAAATCCTACGTGATACAGTATGCAAAGCGAATAATTTCTCCGATTAATCGTAATATTCATACCTTTACGATTGTCAAGATGTGCTTCTGAAGTAATACTAGCAAGCTAATTAATGGAACAGACAAATATCTATTGATAGATATTTAATTACAAGGCTGTCACAGGGAGCTGGTTCGAGCATGAACGCACATTAATTGCGTTATTTAACGCGTCACAATCAGTAGGTTGTATGGTTCTCGAAAAAATCTAGGGAAAATTTCACCCAGGTTCCTGAGCTTAAGGATTATTATCACACAGGTTCACATTTTTAAAATTATATCATCGGGGTTCCTAGGTTTTCAAAAATATCATCTAGGTCCTTTTTTATTTTTTTATTATTAAAAAATATAAAAATTACCATTATACTCTTACCCTTCCTCTCTCTATCAGATTCGGTAGCCGCGCCTTCATCGCGCCGCCTCCGGCGGCCTCGTGCGGCCGCGCGGCGCGCAGCGGCCTCCA
>JAEMOT010003712.1:93210-125275 GCA_019297695.1 Apostasia ramifera
TATATATATACATACATATACATATATATATATACATACATACATGTACATATACATATATATATACATACATACATATATACATATGCATATACATATATATATATACATACACACAAACATACATATACATATACATACATATATATATATATACATACGTACTCCTGTTTGGATCATGTCTAAATTGAGTATGATTATTCTTTTAATTTTTTTATAAAAAAATATAAATTTTTTGATATATACATATATATATATATATATATATATGTGATAAGAAATTAAGTTAGTTAATTGTACTTATATTAAATAAAATTAGTTGATGTATTGAGAATTATATAAGCTATTTTATTTTTTTTTTAAATAATTTTGCCCAACTTGAGCATTAATTAAACAGGGGACCTTGGTTTGGTTGGTTGCTAAATTGGTCATAACTTTGTACTTTTTTTAAAAAAAAATAGTCTATATAATTTTTAAAGTATCAATTAATTTTATTTAATTTTCGTGTGATTAATTAACATTATTTTTCATCATATATATATCTCAAAAGAAGCTATGTATATTTTTTATAAAAAAATTAAAAAAATAATTATGACCAAATTGGTCACTAATCAAATTGAGGCCCTTCACTTGTCTCAGTATGATTTTTTTTATTAATATAAACCTTTTTAATTATAATAACAAAATTATTTATATTAAACAAAAACATATCTAAATTTAAAACTTATTCATACTTAATAAAATAAAATAAAATATTCATATTACTCACAAAAATATTCATATTAAATGAAAGCAAAATTTAACAACATTAACAAGTCATTTAGCACACTAATGCGCAATGAGTCCCACCCATTTTCGAACATGCTTTTATTAGTAATTGAACTATGATGCCCGTAGTCAAAGAGGGCGAAGAGTAACCGTTGGATAATATCCTGAGAAAAAAAAATTACTAAAATAAAGTGCAACTTCTGGTAGGCTTCTAGGTCGATAAAAAGTGGTGAAAGGGGCACAAAAATGAATCGTCTCACATCAAAAAGAGAGAAATCTTGACCTATATAAATAGATAATATGATCTCAAATGATAGAGACACATTTTAAGACAAAACTGTAAAGCTAATAATAAAAAATTTCATAGTTAAGCATGCTTAGGTTAGAGTAGCACTAGGATGAATGATCTCCTAAGAATTGCTCAAGCTATACAATTTCTTAAAACCAAAACAAATAATACCTTTACATTTATATCATGGAATGTTACATGAACGCATAATATTTTGGTTGAAAATTTCCCGAGTTACCAATCATTTTTCTAATATTGAAAAGATAAATTTAAAACTATTATTCTTCTTTTACTAGGGCAACATTTGCACTAAGTTTGAACTGGATTATGGCTGTTAACTCTTGAGTCTATTGCGATGGAGTCCATCCATTATTATCTTTTATTTACTGTAGAGCTTCTTGAAGTCCTTCATAATTGAAGACATATGTTTCTAAGTATAATAGTTCTTCTACGAAGCATAAATACAATTATAGTTTAATTAAGCAAGGCATTAAGTTTTAAGTATGTAAGGATGCAACAAATTAACTGCACTAGGAAGAAGAATAGCAACAGGAGATCGAGGCTTACAGATATATAGCAGAAAACAGTATTCAATAATAGCAAACGCTACCATTTGCTCAGTAGAACACTGAAAGGGATGAGAGGTTACAGAAACAGAAGTTATGCATCTGTTCAATTAAATTTTTCCATCAAAAACAGCAGCTCTGCAACTGTTCAATTTAATTTTTTTTTAGCGGTTTGCCTATAAAACTTTGGTCACATGTACGCAAGGTATATAGTATTCGTCCCCGTAACGGTTGATCCCTACGAAAATTTAACTACACGAAGCTTTACAGGTGCAGTTTGGTTTCATAAAATGGGAAAAGAATCCAGCAGCATTGATTCATTTTTTGCAGCCTTGGTGAGTATCGTATTGTATGCTTCACCCTCAGCTTATATAATATCCAAATCATCGACATCTTGGAAGTCAAAGACTCCATTTTGATCTGGTCTTGGACGCTGTTTGAGCCTCTGAAATATTTCGTCAAGGGACTCCGACGAAGAGGCATGGCTGTCAAGTGGAAATTGCGGCATCTGTCGCAAGGGAATGAACTTCCTTGCCCCGAGGTTGGCTTTGAAATTTTGAAAACCAGATTTCATTGATGCCCACTTTGAGGAAAGGCCCGAGCCTGATACTGCAGTATTTCCATCTGATTGGTTATGGGAGTACTCAGGATCAAGCAAGGAGACTGAAGCAGATGAAACGCTTTTCTCTTTTGACGTCGCCTTGAAAGATGACCGCTTGTCCTGTCTTACTGATGCATACTTCTGGGCCATGGCCTCTCTACTGGTGCCATAAGTTTGATTCTCTCCTTTCTGAGTTTTTAATCCCCCCTTGACTTCGTCCTCTGACAGAACTACAACAGATTTTGCTTCTGTAATGCCTTTATCCTGTACAAACATAATTACAAGGGTCAGTTACTACTAACAGATATGTGCACATCGATCAAACAAACGTTCACTCGGAGTTCACGCCATCTGTATAGCTCACGAATGAAAAGTGATCCATTTATCGCCTTGTTATTAAAACTTTACAGACCATAAAACAGAAAACATAAAATGATGAATTGAAATGCAATCTTAATTCTGGATCTTGTATAATGTATTCATAACCAGTTAACATGAAACAGAATGATCATATCACTATCCAGCTTTTCAAAAGGAAAAAGGACGAATCTATGTGCTGTATGAGTACCACTAAAGCTCACGTTATAGCAATTATGACCGTCCTCGTAAACTAAAAAACTCAAAAAATGACCACTTACAGGATGCCATATTACAATAAAGAAATGATGGCCTACCAGTGGCATATTGCCAGATTCGAAATCGATGCTCACGCTGTTGAAGTTTCTTGCTAACGGTATCACTTGCTCTCCAATTTTGTGCCCTTGTTCAAGCCAAGAACGCTCTGCATGGAAAAAAAAAAGGGCCATAAAAAGAGCTATATTGTTTTAGTAGACGGCAAAGCAATGAAAGCCCGCTAGCCCTCACCAGCCGTTGCGGAGACATCAAAAAGTGGCTCCCTAAAATATTTGAAATTAAACAATCGTACACATACTTAAAAGCACTGATTTTTTCACGCATCCATTTTTCATGCATCTCATATTCGATCAACACTGCCTTGTATGTGTTTGAGATGCCAACCAGTATACAGATACAACTAAGGATCTACCATCCTTATGCATATTCCCAACTAATTTCTTCTAGAGAATTTTCCACCGTGGGAGTTAGTACACTTAAAAATTAGTGGTTGGTCTTGCATGGTAAGCTTCTTATTGAGGCTTGTATTGCTAGATGGTGCAAAAAGAATCTACTATATCGATTGTGCAGGCCAGGTGAGAAAACATGGTTGCACTAACTTCATGATTGCGTAAAGGTCTAGGGATTTTGGATGGTCTTCTTACAGCTAGGTGAAGGAAATTATTGGAGCTCAGAGCAACAGGACCAATTTGCATCAGTGGTTTAAACAAGAATCCAATTGCTGTTTGCAACCATGGAAAAGACAATCTGGAAGTCCTTTTATGACTACTATCTACATATCATAGAGGAGGGATAAGAAGATCCAGGAGGAGGGCTTTAAAAGACTTACTAGACAATGTGGATTACAGTAGAAGTATGGTTCCAGTGGAGGCTTGGTCCGTCCCTTGTATCCCAGACGGTCAAATGCATGACAAAGAACAAATGCACACAAGGTGAATTAAACTCGAGGTATGGATTAAAATCAACGTGGATGCAAGAATCAGTCAGCGATGAATTGTTTTGACTCAAGTGGAGGGTTTACAGTGGGCTTTGGTCAAAAGTTCGATCATCCCTATTTTGGAGGCTAAGTTATAAACAATTAAGCGGGGTTTGCAACTAGCTTGAATGCAGGACTTTAGGAAAGTCATGCTGAAGTCAGAATGCATATCAACAATGTCCTTACTTGCAGATAAAAGGATCTCTCCAGTGCGCAAGCGAAAGTGGTAGAAGTTATATAGAGTCCTCTAATGAAGAAATTGGTCAGTCATGTTCAAGTTATGTGAGAAAAGAATGGAAGCGCACACTTGATGGCCAAGTAAGCGGCCAAGCAACAAGATCTTAGTATGACACTTTATCCAATACCACCTCTAGGAATGTCTCTTCAGATGGAGAAGGAACTACTTTTCTAATGCCATGATTTGTAATCTTTATATTTTTTGGGTCTAGGACCCTGCATTGTCCACCAAAAACGATAAATAACAATAATAATACAACATAACTGGCCTTAATGCTGTCATCTAAAACTTTACTTTTAAGTCTTGAGACCGTCTATTTGAATGCCAAATGATTTTATGATGGGAAAAGAGATGTGGCAGAGGAAAAAATTCAACATGCCTTTTTGCAGGATTATAATCCCAGATGGATCAAATCCGTTCATATCCTCTGCTTCATTTTGGAACCTGAACCTTTTCCAGCTCCCAAAAAAATCGATCACTCGACCAAAGAAGTTGCTTGCAATCAGCACTGTATAAATAACCATGATGAGAGGATAGATTTTATTAAATCCTTGACCAAAGAAAGGTACAGCATCATCAATATTTCCCATCCTCTGCATAAGAATTTCAAAAGATAATCAGCATCTCATAAATCTACAAACACATATCTAGAGATTATAAATAATCTAGTAGATGTAGAAAACATCAAATAACACCATCAAAATGAATCCCCATCAACATGACCACTAGATCTCTCTTGCAAATTTTTAAAATTTAGGATTAATTTACGTTCTCTCTCCAATCTTAGGGGCCTAGGTAAAGGATAAATTTATTTAGTGAGACTATGAAGAATATAAAGGCATATCACAATTGCTAAAATAACTCAAGCAGAAAACTTTGATGAGTGCAAGCGCTGCAACATAATAAATTTATTTAAACATGAGACTAGATCATAACAAACGGTGCCTAGTCGGGAGGTTACATCAGTCTATTGGATGCAAGCAAGGAAGAGAACTTGATAATTGTGGATTAAAATGTTTATCAGAACCGGAGAAGATCCACACAGCAAACTTTAGTCCCAAAAATAGGCAAAGAAATAAAATAATAATATTTTAAATTTATTATAAATTTTAAAAAATTTATTTCACATCCAACACAAATTCTAACCTTAAAAATCAACTTTATTTTACATCCAAAATAACTTCCAATCTTAAAATCAACTTTATTTCACATCCTACACACCTCCTAATATTAAAATAAATTTCTTTCCCATCAACTCTATAAAATAAAATATTTTCTCTTTTCCTACCCAGATTTATCCTCCAATCAAACAAGCCCATAAAAACAAAAAAAATGCATGTAAACAATATGCATGGCAGAATCAATAAAGCTGAGCGAAATACTTAACATGGGTATCTAAACAGAGTGATAAAGAATTTATCACCTTTTCAAAAATAGTTTTGGCATTGCCATCAAGGCGTATCAAATTCAGAAAATTATAAGAAATTGGAGGCGCATAACGTGCAACCATTCTGCCAAGAAGATAATATAGATGTTATTTGCAGAGTCAACTACGAATCAATATAATTGATGATTAAGGATTCAAAAGGAGACTTACGAGCATATCATAAGCAGGCTAACTGAGTTCGTTTGTTTTGGTGTAAAGGAGTAAAACATGAGCATCCCAATCTTGAATAGTGAGTAATATGTACAGATACACATATACATTAGAGGAACAAATGCAGAAATCTGCAAAATACACACATAATGAGCATTGAACACTTGTATACAGAAAAAGCCTACCAGTGCAAAAACAAGAAGAAAATAATAGCCCAAAAAGAGAGATCATATGTTGAAGTACAGATTTCTAAGTTAGAACCTAAGCACCAAAAGCAGCAACGCAGAAGTAATGATGAGGGACAGAAAAATGCGAATAATATTTAATAGTTATAATTAGCAAAATTAATTGACAAATTATATTAATCAAGCATAAGAATATCTTCTTAATAAATTATATGATAAATAAGATTTATAAATCCCGCAATTAAGTTATTTTAAAATAAAAAATCAAACTGAATCGTCAAATAAATAAGAATTTATCAAATTAGATTAGGGTGTCGATTTAATTTCAACAGATCAGATCCGAGGTTCAAAAATTAGGAGTTAGGACAAATATCTCGCACTTAAATTCAATTGTAATTTTCACTAGAATAAATGTGTGATCACATGATTAGAGGATTATACCTTTGCCAAGACAATCTTAATTTCAACAAAACAGCATGGGTTCTGCTGCGATACAAGCAAGTAGTGTGGTCACTGGGTGTAGATGTAGCGACTTTGACCTGACAAACTCCAGGTAGAACACACGAGGCCTAACTAGTTCGAGTTGTGAAGCTGAGGACCGAGCTAAGATGATGGGATTGGTCGAATTGGACTGCGGAGTAGATCGAGCATGATGGTGAAATCAGTTGAAAGACAGCGGGCGTGCGCGCAGGCGAGCAATGCTCGCGCGGTGCTTGCGCGCCAAGCACAGGCGTGCAGACTGGCGCGTAAAGCACGGGAGTGCAGCATGGGCACTAACTGAAGTGTGATGCTCGCACAGCAAGCATGCGGGGGCGCAATGCTTGCGTGGTACGTGTGTGGGAGTGTAGTGCTCGCACAACACGCGTGCAGGAGTGCAGTGCTTGCTTGGAAAGCGTGCAGGCGGCGGTGTTCTCGTGGCTCACTCTGACTACATGTACTACACATGGGTGCCGGCTGCTTACGTGTCGCATGTGCTGATGGGATGTCGGGGGCGAATGGCAGCGCGATGTTGGGGAGGACGGTGATAGTTGCGCGCTTAGCGACTGAGCATGAAGCGCAAGAACGTCGAGGCTGGAACTAATGTCACATTCACATAAAGAAATAGATAGAGGGAAAGATATTTGAGGGTGGTGAAAAGTTTTTTTTAATTGGAAAAGTGGATAACTAAGATATTTGAAGATTCTCACTAAATGCTAATCCTACTATCTCCTTCATCGAAATATTGACTCCTTAACTCTGATTTAAACACTTAGAAAACTCTGAACTCATTTCATTAATTAATAACAACTTTTTAATATAATGCTAGGCGTCCTCTTTATATAAAGAGATTTCATGAATAAATTTAAAAATATAATACCAAATGCTAAAAATAAAATGTCAAATAAATTTCAAACAAATATGAAACTAATTCTATTATGATAAAATAACATTGGTTCAAAATAAAACGGGTCTTCAAATCTCCCAAATTAGCTCTGAATTTTCATCAAATCAAATCAAATCTAAATATTTTATGAAAATCTCCAATTAGCTTTAATTGATTTCAATTTGAATTTTAATATCAACGTAGCTGTTAGATTATATTGATCCGTGCCCCCATCAAGTAATGTCAACACAAAAGCACTCATCTTTTGTTAGCTAGTTCGTGGAGCAAAACAAATGTAGCTACAAACGAAAGCATAATTAATTGTGCCAAATCTAGGTTTAACAAAAAGAAAAAGAATAGAAAGCAAATGAACAACAGAGCAGAGGATAAAAAAATCTACTAAAATGGCTAAATATATTATAGACAAACATGCATCTACATCAAAGCAATGGCATCTCCATAGATGTCCTGCGGGCCTAACCAGATTTGTCAATCAGTTTAATTTTATAGTTAGCCTAAATTACAAAGTACAAATTCTGAACTAATCATTGTACAACACAGGGTTTGTTATGTCATTTTGCTAACCTGGTATCTGGGTTTGTTAGGATATGTTGGGCCTTAATTAGCAAATTATGTAATTATTCCTTAACTCCCACATATTTATGAACTCAAATTCTTGAAAATTATATATGCCCAATTTTTTGTTAAATTTTATGGTCTAAGAACCAAAATCTTATGTGTAATTCCTGTTCTGCAGCCAAGATATGCATCCACGTCTCGTTATCACAAGCTCCCTAATGAGTCTCTTTCCAACTGAATCCTGAATCCTTATTACTTTTAGTTTCCCTCCAAATAGTTCTCACTGGTCCAGCAACTCGATAACTCGTATTTTACGATAAAAGTGAGATTCTATGTAACCATGCTACATCTTCCTCTTTATATTTACCTTTTTCCATTATCTGCCTAATTCAATCTCCTCATCCACCTTGCCTTTTATAACCGAGCAGCAGAATGCCTTTGTTAGAATCAGGAAAGATAGGGGCCTGCTGTTAAGATACTTGGGTTAGTAATCATCAAAAGAAGATATTGCCTTGTAGTTGACCAGTTGACCATCGCAGCGCTTTCAGATACAGCAAATAATCAAACAAGGAACATCTCATCTTTGATAGTCATGCCAAGCAACAATTATGATTCAGGAACAAGTATGGAACAAAATTAAAAATCTTTAAAAAAATTCAAAATGTCATCAATTAACAGAATGTGCCATGCACCAAAACATTACCTGTACAAGCATCTCTTGCTTCCCAACTATGTTTATAAGAATAGAAAAAAAGGAGAGATCAACCCCACTGGGCAAGATTGTAGCTTCAGCTAATAGGATAGCAACTGACATGCAACCAAGTACCACAGCTGCACATTTTTTAAGTTGCTCGTTTATAATGCAGCTCCATAAAAACTCTGCAAGACCAGCAGGAATTTCCTTCTCTTAGTGCACCACTCTTACATCAAACTAACGTCACAACTCACAAAAGTAAACAAAACAGGACAACGAATGCAAATCCTAAAATGATAACAATTTCAAATCATAAAATTATAATGTCTACAGAACAGAATTTAGCATTTACCCATTGTATCCATAAATTCTCCCAATCTTCCAGTCCTACTTCCTCTAAAACTTGAAATATATTTCCTGCAGACATCCAGCTACAAATGAGTAATAAGAATACCAGACCATAAACCAGAAAAAGAAAAAACACTCAAGCAGCGATGAGATTAATATGAAAACTATAGTTAATAACTTTAACGAAAACTATAGTTAATAACTTTAACGAAAACTATAGTTGACGGGTTAGAGCAGCAGCGATGTCATCAATAATTTTTGGGATAATTACATATATGCCACATAAAACTTGCTATTTTACACATAACCCATTCATACTTGATAAATTGCATTGTGCATACTTTTATTATACTATACACACCATAAATTACAAAACATTACACTAGACACACCATGATTGTGGCATGGAGTTAATTTTCATATACTTTGTAGTGTGTGGAGTGTAAATTATCAAGTATGGATGTGTAATATGTAAAATAGCAAGTTTATTGTGGCATGTAGTTAATTATCCCTATTTTTTTATAGTAAAAGTCAACAATTTTTAAACATTATTAAAAATGCAATGACAGTTATTTGCCTATAGCAGCAGAAGGAACTTGCATCACTATTTACCAAAACAAGAATGAAAATGTGCCAAAATATAAAGTGATGAAAAAGTAACCAAAACAACAACGACAATAAGAACAAACCAAGCCTTTATCCCAAATGGTCAGCAACAAAAAGTAAACTAAACATGTGGTTTTGGCACATGCGACAGTAAGTTTTCCAGAACAGTAGCATACGTAAAAAGCAGCTCTTTAAAGGCACACAAAACAGCTAATTTTGCCTATATTTTATGTAAAAGGCCATAACAGGGAGATGCGGGCACAAGGGACCCACAAATACTAGATGCAGGACATGTGATGGAGACTGCTATCAAATAGAAATTTCAGATTGAAATATTTCTTGCTCGCTACTAGTACCTATTTTATGGGACTTCTCCAAATTAGATGTATAGAAGTATTCCCTTTTTCTACAACAACTACCAAAACCCAAAACCCTCACCCTTTTCTTTCAGAAAAATTATTCCCCCAAGACAATAGCTGACAAGTAAATGCATGAGGCCATTCACAGGTCTAAAAGAAGAAAGGGGTGGTTCACTCATCATATCTCTTCAAACAAAACGTACCAATGTGACGTGGCCATTGTTTTCTTTTGTTCTGTTATTATAAATGTTTCATGCTCATCAGCAGCCACAAGGACTTGCAATAAGTGTTTTTGAATTCTACAGTTGAGGTGATACAAGTAGATCTCTATAAGAACATGGTATAATTTCTTCAAGCTTGATGACAATCACAACGCGTTTTATGTATGTTTTCTTTTTGTTGTCGACTGTTAGGAAGTGGAAGCAAGACTAATTTCCATGGGGGGAATATCCATGCAGGCATTAACAACATTCCCTTTGCTCCACCAAGTCATCTAAGAATAGCACATAACGGGCAAAATTTTAGTGACAATAAGAATAGGACATAACTTAAAAAAAATTGCTATTTGTTTGAATCATATCTCCCACAGAACCCCGTCCCCACAAAAAAAAAGAAACTGAAGACCTCACAACTCCAAACTGGGGAAAAAAATCAATGAGAAACAGTACAGAATCAATAAGAAACAGTACAGTATCAAGAAATAAAAGAGATCCTACTAAATAAAGAAGTTTAAAATATGGGAATGGAAGACTGACCACCCAGTTGAATCACGGCGCTCATAATTTTTTATGGTGTCTTCCAGCTCAAGGGCCTCCACCACATAGGTCATATATTCACTGCAACAACAAATGACAAAAGAAGAAATTATGTTGGTACTAAGCCATAAGATCATTGCAATCTTTCACTACTGGACATATCATAACTCTTAAAAATTAAGAATTCCATAGATCCAGTTTCTGCTATAATTTTACTTGGATACATTTGTACTAGTTGCACAAATAAAAAATTAATTTATATCTGACAAAATAAAAAATCAGAAGATAGCTAGCTAATACCTCTTGTATCGGTAATACTCTTCACGAGCTCTCTTTAGTTGCCTCCTAAGTATAGCCATTGTTTTTTCATCTGTATCATAATCCATATCATTTTCTCCCAACCTACCCCCTGAAGGCTTGAAAGAAGGATCTTCTTTGAACTGTGCAAAAGGATTCATTCTTAAACAGATAGACAGACTAGCATGGGATGCCAGTTTTATTTATCACTGAATACAGGTTTGTGACTAGTAAGTACCATTTGCAACAGCATGTTGTCGATAATATCCATGTAAGATCTCAAAGGATCCCGTTTGGACATTTGTTTTGATGTGGCCTGGGCAACCTAGCAAAGCACATTTACAATCATCACCATCGCAAGACAGAGAGAGGAGGATGTGCTTAGAATATTTTCATCAAAAAATGTAAAGAATAACAGACATAATGTTTCCTATTGCAAGTAATTAGAACATAAATTGAACACAATATAGTTTGTTAAAAAATGAAGAAAATGTAAAAATGACCAAGCAGAAAAGATGGTAATAAGTTATTTTTGTACCCAATGACTATAAAAAAGAAAACCAAGGTATTACGTACCACAATTGCATTTGAAAGTTCTTGGTGAGCATCGTCTAATTTAACAGCCATTTTGGCAACCCTATGAGAGAGGAATTTTTGGCGAGTACTCCAATAAGCATTCTTCCAGATGCCTTTAGGGATTTCACTCAATCCAAAACCAAGAAGAAATGCACCTGTCACAAGCCCAAAGGTATTTGAGCAAGCCATGGCTAAGACCATAATACCTCCACTCCTGTCATTTCAACAGTCAATGCTCGAGGTCAAATATGAGAAACAAACTCATGGGTACAGGAAGAATAAAATGATGATGATGACTTTACAACTGCTATGGTTGAATGGATGAACCAATTGCTGAATTTACTAAGAAAAACAACAAATAAAAATCTTATAATTTAAATGAATATGGCGTTATTGGAGTCAACATAACAAAAAGAGTGTTCAGTGTTTTATTGTTTTTCTGTACTTAGCTCTGCCTATGAAGACCACAGTAACCTTGTCCTTGCATCATCTTTCTCCATGTTACATTGGTTACCTTTGTTAATCTTTCTTGAATTTAGAACTAAAGTGGAAAGAGACCATGGTGTTGATGTAAATGCTCTTCAAGTAGAAACACGTGAAAGTTAGTGCATCGACCTTCAAGAGTTCGGCCCATCTCATGTCATTAAGTCTTTACTATGAAGTTTCTTCATGATAGTTCTATTAATCATTGTACAATGTTAGTCTGGTTGACTAAGGGTATATTCAGATAGGGGCAATTACATGCGTGCCATTAAAATCTGGCTATTTTATATATTAGATACTCAAATCTTTAATATTACATACAACTTTTATTACATGCATACCACAACTTTATGACATGAATTGTACATAGGATATAATTTTCATATAATTTTAAAAGCCAACATGTAATATTAAAGATTTGAGTATTAAATACGTAAAATAACTAGATTTCCAATATATTAATTGATTACTTTGAGATCTTCTAGTCATCCTCCCCTATGGCTTGGTTGCACTCACTTTTCTTAGTTATCGCCACTACAATTAATAAGAGGTAGTATATACTACAAATAGAAGTCAGTAATATTTTTCTATATGACAATCTTCTTCTAGAAGTTGTTGATATGGAGCAACCGCCGAGTAATATTACTTAGGGGAGCATAAAATATGAAAGTTTTGGCAGCGACATATGGCTTGAAACAAAGCCTTACTATCGTGGTTTTGTTTTTGAGGTGGTGGCTGAGGTTGATCTTTAAGGAAGCAATGAGATCACTCCAATTTTGTCAAACAAACTTTGTTAGGCCCTTTCAGGTTTTAATGTAGATGATATTATACTTACCGACAGTGACCAATAAGGAATCCAAAGATTAAATGTCATCTTCAAGGGAAATTTGTAACAAAACAACTAAGTACTTTCCTAATATTGAGCCTGCATACAACAAAAGTGGAAAAATACACATAAGATTTGTTAAAAAGCAACCGGTTTACTTGGACACCCATGCTATCTCAGGTGATGAACAATTTGGAAATGTGTCTCAATATCATAGACTTGTTGGTAAACTTATACATTATATAGTGACAAGACCAAACATATCCTTTGTTCCTGTAGTTAGACAACAATGCAAAGTCCAAAGCATAACCATGTGGAAGCAACTCCTCAGACATATCCTTTGTTTTTGTAGGATCCTCAAATACATTAGAAGCCACAAGAGCATTATTATTCATGAAATCCAATCACATGGAGGTTGAAGCATTTGCAAATGTTGATTGTGCAGACTCCACAAATGATCGAAGGTCTACCTTTGGTTACTATATTTTGTTGCAAGTAATGTAGCAATCTAGAAACACAAAAAAAAGAAGCAAGACCTAGTGCAAAGCAAAACAGCACATTCTGCTTCTGAGATGATGTTGGTCCAAACCCATTTATAGAGAAACTCAGCCTTCCTATAACTCAACTTACGATCATAAGTTATGATAATCAAATTGCTACCAATATTGCCGTCAATCCCGTCTTTTATGAAAGGACCAAGTACATAGAAGTTGATAGTCATTTAATTAGGGAAGATGTTACGTCAAAGCTAGTTGTCACCACTCAAATATCACCTGGAAGTCTGAAAAGCAATTGGCAACATCTTGGTTTTCAGGCTTATGTATCAAGCTGAGCCTAATGGGAGAATAATAGAAAATGCCCCTTCTATGTTTTTGTCACAAATGCTTGACTAGGACAATACTACTGCTCCTAATTCTATTATACCTCTCCTTCTACTATCATATACTGGAAAAGGTTTCCAACAATAAGATGAGAAATTAAACAGGATCTAAGCTCTACAACACAGCTGGTCTAACCAGCAAGCTGAGTAAATTTCAAGATAATTAATTCTCAACTAAAATCTTTAACTTAGTAACACCAATGCTTCAGCATACTTCCCTTGCAAGAGATAAAAGCACGTTCTCAATGACTTGAAAAGAACAAACACTAATGAACAGTAACAATGTTAAATCCATTGTTACTTTGGTACTAACCCAAGTTACAGCAAATTATCATTAAAACAAGAAAACGCAGAAAGACTTGCATAGATCATAGTGAACATGCTAGCCACCCTTTCAAACATTTTAAATGATTTTGAGAACAAGAAGTCACCTGGCACAGTTTACATAGTTTGTGCATAT
Organism: Apostasia ramifera; assembly: GCA_019297695.1. Lineage (NCBI taxonomy): Eukaryota > Viridiplantae > Streptophyta > Magnoliopsida > Asparagales > Orchidaceae > Apostasia > Apostasia ramifera. Next base: position 107,290 of record JAEMOT010003712.1, read on the forward strand.
GTAAATGAAACCTATCAAAGTTGAATCATGAGTAGGGAGGCTTCTTTTTTAAATAGCTAAAAAAATGCTACATCTGCTCTGAGAAATTTCAACACATGGATCCTTATTTCTACATGAATAGTCCTTTTTCTGCCAAAAAGTTTTTTTACTTAACAAAAAAAGAAATAGTTGAAGATATAATTGCTTTAATCATGACACTATGGGGCATATTATAAAAACACTGACCAAGTTTTATGCATGATAATCAGCAAGATAAGTCCAAGAAGACCAATGAATCCCAAAATCAAATAAAAAACTAGATTCACACGAATGCTAGTTTTTAATCTTTCTTTCATTGTGAAATCTCCAGCATCTTCATAACCCTGAATAGTAGGAACGACAGCCCTGCTTAGAGAGATAAGAATAACTTACAACAAGAACATACAAAATATACATTCTAGAACAATAAAAGATGAGCTTGTTATAGAAGACAAATATGAAGGTGTGTAGACAAAAATGTCTTAGAATATGGCCATTACACATGATCTTAATTCAATTATGCAGCTATGTGTACAAAGAGCATTAGTTTAAAAAGTGCTAAATGGAGAAAAGAAATTCATGTAGTCGACCACAACTAGCTTAGAATAAATGTTTTGCTACCACTAGTTGTTGTTCGCAGTCATTGTCTAAAATCATAAATCAAATGTAAGAAAATTACTCACTGATTCTAGAATTGTTAGCATCTTTCTAAATACAGAAAATTCAGATTGCAATATTTAATAATGCACCTAAAAATGCAAGATACGAATTCAACATATATTCAACATGCACCATCTTCCAACAAACTTTTTTTTTTGAATTTTTTGGAATTTGTCTTCCAATGAACTTACTATCACAAAACTGGCAACCGGAGATAATGAGTGAAAAACACTAATTCTAATTTATTCTTTCATTTTTAATTTCTTCTCATTTATATCTTGTGCTTCTCAGATCTTTTTGTCTCACTAACATTTTTTTAAAACAGATCATTATGACCCTTTGCAATTGCACACTCTCAGTTATAAGAAAACCAAACAACAAGCATACCAAGTCAGAGCAAAAGTACTCCAATATGACCAGCTCCAGAAGAAAGGTATGCCTCCTTTATCATGGCCAACCATTGTCTGAATGAAGAACAATGAATCAATCAAACAAATGGAATAATGTGCTGAAATCAATAACAGATTCAACATATTTATGAGCTGAAAATAAACCAAAACAGCTGCAAGACAAGACAAGATGAATTTGACACACAGCAATAACCATAAACTAAAAAAATAAAAAGGTTGAAGAACCCACCTTCCCTTGGCTTACAATACATGATTTTGCTACTTGGCAAAGTAACACAAAATTTACTATAAAAAGGTCACTATATGCCATGCTAGCATTTATATGTTCAGATACAAATCATGGTAGCATTTATAATTCAAGAAGGTAATAGCAAACTATATTATTACAATAAAACATTAGAGATTCATGTGTACATGAGTTCGGTGATTGTGCAAGATATTGATGTGTGCTAAGGATATAGATGTATCGATAGCTGGGATGTGATGGAAATATCCATAGAAACAAACTATACTAATATTTTAATGTAAAGGAGGCAGTTGCAAGCGATAGTATAAGCTTAAAATTTCATAAGAAGTTCTTTACTTTGAAAAATTTCGTAAGATATTGCACAATACATATCTAGAAACTAATGCTTCCTGAACAAGAGTTCTATAGATGGTACTTTTCTCAAGTAGTGCAAATGAACACATGAACAAGGCCTATAAGATGGATAGCACTAGAAAGATTTCTGCATTCATACCTTGTTATGGTTCAGAATCAATGTAGAAGACAATATGTCATTAGAACAGAAAACTAAACAAGAAATATATTTAAGATACTAAATAGAAACGAAACATGCATAAGATACAAATTTTGAATCCTAAATTATTTTCCAATGCGTATGTTTTTATTCCAAGTCTAATCAAGTTATGACTATCTCACGCCTGGAGTTATTAGTTAAATTCTCCTCTTCAAAATCTCCAACAGATAGTCAACAAAGCAGTGAGCCTTCACAGAAACATAATAAATCCTAATATCCATTCCCGCCATCAACATCAAAGTCTGTCACAACTTCAGTTGGGCTTACGTGAACCTTTGAGCTTATGCTGCATGAATTGCAGCAGGACAATAGCAAAACCAGCTGTACAATATGCCGTCAACTAAGTGCGCACTTAAATAAAACGATCATCCACCTAAAATATCTTTCTTGCACAATTGTTCTAAATAAAACGTAGGAATTGTACTTAAACCAAAAGAACGATTACCCGTATCGGCCAAATTAACATCCTGCCTAGGAATTCACCAGAGAAAAGCCAAAGAGATAAACTCCCATCGGAAACAAAACCCAAACCCTTTGCCACTCAATCTACACATCAGCTGCCAAGATTTACACCCTATTGTTGAAGTGATCGTCCAGGCAAAACCCACAAAGATTGCACAAAATACGCAATATTAATGACAATCAGCAACTGATCAGAAGAGGGAGAGGGGGAAGAGATCGTACGGTCCAGATATCGGCAGGAACGAGTATGATGAAGGAGAGAGAGCAGAACCAGGTGTAGCCCACGGTGAAGAGAACGTAGCGAGGTACATCGGGACCCGCGAAGTAGCGCAGGGTCACCGCGACCATACCCAGGGTTAACGGGAGGGCTATCAAATAGAAGACCCACATCTTTCCTCTCCTTCCTCCTTATGGGCCTCCTTCTTCCCCGCTTCCAAAGACGCTCGGACCACACCTTGAAGCAAGTAATCGGCGACGGGTCGTGCAGCTGGTAGGCCGGGGGGAAGAGGGAGAAACGGAGAAGGGGTGGCAGAACAGGTCGATGAAAATTTGGAGAAAGACGGAGATTAAAATAATACCATAAAATTTTTGATCACGGGCCTCACGGCACACGGCTCACGTTTGGTAGTTCGCGGGGACCGCGAAGCAACTTACCATGCCAAGGGAAAGAGCTAGCCGGGGTGACGACATATGATCCGATCCGTGAACCTTACATATGATCCGACCCGCAAATTTAAGACATGAGTCCTGAATTTTGATCTATTTATTAAAAAAGTCAGATTCGAGTTGGACATAATCTGGTTGGATAAAGTTCGAGTTGGGCATTTATCAAAAAATATTCTATAAACGGTCAGGTCGACACGCCAACCCGACCCATTTATTAATCGGGTCTAGTTCGGATTATAAATTTTGATCTATTTAATAAATGAGTTGGGTCCAGGTTGAGACTATTTGGGTCGAGTCAGAACCCAACCCATCGACTCATTTTGTCACCTCTAAGGCTAGTCGGCCAGGCGCGTTAAAAATATTTGATTAATTTTTCACAAAATTTGCTAGAAATTTTTGAATCAAATTATAAGTTAAAATAAAAAATATATATATAAGTTAAAAATTTTTTACTTAAATTTTATTTTTAATTAATTATCAATTGATCATAATTAGCTTAAAATATGAACCAAATTGACTTAAATATATATATATATATAATGTAAATAACTACATCTATGTATAATACTTTTTACTATAAATGAGCTTAATTTTTTAGTGGTAAAACATAAGAGATTAAATTCTTATTTTTCATAAATTTTAAAGATTAAATCTTTTTTATACACAATATTACAATAATTTTCAAAATATTCAACTAATTCGAATATCTTGATTCGAGCCAGCTTAGAATTGAATTGATTCGAGCTAAGCCAGCTCAAATTAATCATTTTGGATTGATTTTGAGTCTAGCCAAGCTCGAACTTTTTAATTTCGAGTTGCTTTGGCTCACTCAAAATTTTTAATTTCGCATTGATAACAGCCTTAGAAAAGGGTGTTTACATTGTTGCAAACTCAAACTTTACTTCAAATTTGCTCGAACTTTAATTCAAACTAAACTCGATTAGAGTTTTTTTAAATTAAGTTTTGAGCTGCACAAAAAAAATTCAAAATATATGTTGAGACAAATTTAACCGGCTCAAAAGAGAAAATCTCAGAGTCCACAAGGCTTAAAATTATCATGGGGTTATTTGTTTGCCAAATTTAACTCCTATTTGGATTAAATCAGTGACCTTGGAATGAATTATCAAAAAATTGATACATGTCATAATAATTGCATGCTATTTTGGAAAGAAGATAATCTAGCTAACAATGGTAAGATATGCGAGAGTTCTAGATGAAAGAATAACAAACGTACTGGTGAAATAAAGTTCAAATTAAGTGGTAAGAAGATAGCTATTAAGACCTTGTGCTACTTTCCTTTGACTCCAAGGTTGCAGAAGTGTTTCATGTGTCGAGAGACGGCTTCAGAAATGAGGTGACATTTTGATAAAAAGCCTTGTGATAATAAGTTAAGACATCCAGCTGATTCCGATGCATGAAAATTTGTTGATTCTAAGTTTGAAGATTTTGCAAAAGAACCTCGTAATGTAAGACTTGGACTTGCAGCAGATGGTTTTCAGCCTTTCGCTAATGCGAGAAGATCACATAGCATATGGCCAGTAATTTTAATCCTATAATGTTTCACCATGATTATGTATGAAATAATCTAATTTAATATTATCTATGCTTATACCAGGACCAGAAGGACCTAGTGATGCTATCGATATTTACTTGCAACCTTTAATAGAAGAATTAAAGAATCTATGGGAGGTAGGGGTTGACACATATAATTTATCAACGAAAAAGTACTTTAACTTATGTGCTATATTATTGTGGACTATTAATAATTTTTCTGCTTATAGTATACTTTCGGGTTGGAGCACAAAAGGTAAATTGGCTTGCCCAGTGTGCTTGAAAGATACACACTCTGTTCGTCTTCCTAACAGTAAAAAACAATGTTATATGGGACATCATCGATTTTTAAAATATTGAGCAAAGATCTTAAAAAAAGAAAAAGATATCTCATGAGTTTAGAGGGGATAACTGGAACAAAAAAAGCATATTTTTTCAACTTCCTTATTGAAAATACTTGTTACTATGACATAATTTAGATGTAATGCATATTATTAAAAATATTGGAGAAAGCTTTTTGGGTACATTTTTGGAGTCACAGGGTAAGAACAAGGACAATATTACGATTCGGCTTGATTTGCAATACATGAGAATACGACCGGAGTTACACATGCAAGAGTTTGGAGAGCGCTTTCACTTACCTCATGCTTCTTATACTTTATCATTGGATGGTAAACGCTTATTTTGTGAATTTTTCAAAGAATTAAGAGTACCAGATGGATTTTCATCTAACATATCATACTCTGTTAACATCAAAGAACACAAAATTTCGGGATTGAAAAGTCATGATTATTATGTTATCCTCAAGTATTTTCTGCCTCTTGCAATACGAAATCTTTTAAATGACCAAATTATGGATCCAGTTACAGAGTTATCATCTTTCTTCTCTATTTTGTGTGTCAAGGTTCTAGATGTTGATAAACTTCATAAGATAGAATCTAAAATTCCTTTTACATTGTGCAAGCTCGAAATGAAATTTCCTCCATCCTTCTTTGATGTGATGATGCATCTACCAATTCATTTGGCAACAGAAGCAATGATTGCAAGACCTGTTCAATTTCGTTGGATGTTTCTGATAGAACAACAATTGGGTGTCTTGAAGAATCTAATTCAGAATAGAGCAAGACCAGAAGCTTCAGTTGCAGAGGGTTTCATTGCATTAGAGTATATGATTTGTGTGCACGCTATTTGCATAGTGTTGAAACAAAATACAATCGCTTAGAGAGAAATGATGATGAAAGTTGTCAAAAATTTAGTAGTAAATTATCTATTTTCTTGCAAGGCGGACGACCAATTGGTGCAGAAAAAATAAGACTTTTGGATAATTTTGAATGGGAACAAACACATTCTTATATTCTTAAGAATACTGATGAAGTTCAACCATATTATCAGTAAGATTCTTATAACTCTTTATTTGATATATATTTTTATCTTAATTATTTTATATGATAAAAATTTTTAATATAATATTTTTAATAGTGAATACAACAAACTTAAGGATAAAAGAATTACCTTCAAAGAGTGGTTTGAATTAAAGGTGAGAATTGATTTATCATTTTTCATATTTTAAAAAGAAGATGAATTCTATTATTCTTATTGCAATTATTATCAAGGTGCTTTCATTTGTATTAGGTTAAACATGAAGCAATTGAGCAAAATCATCTTGAAGAGTTGATGTGATTGGCTATCGGTCCATCTAAATGTGTGAAAACTTATTGAGGATTTATCATTAATGGTTGTCGCTTCCATATAGAGGCATATAATAAAGATCTTAAAACACAAAATAGTGGTGTTCTCGTTATTGGTGACATTGAAAATGATAATGAAAGAGTTGATTATTTTGGTATTTTTACAAAAATACTTATATCAGAGTATATTAGTTCTCAAAAGGTAACTCTATTTCGTTGTAAATGGTGTGATGTACACAAACCATAAAAAGGAATTAAAGTGGATAAATATGAATATATCAGTGTAAATTTTCACACACTGTTGAAGACAAATGAGCCTTTTGTGCTAGCTTATCAAGCTTCAAAAGTTTTATATGTTCCTGACATGGCAAGTAAAGGTTGGAATATCGTCATTAGAATGCTTCACTTGGATACCCATGAAAGCATTACAAACCTTGAAGCTAGCAAAGAACTAGACAATTGACTTATCAGAAATTAGTAAAGCGAGTAGTTCAGAGCACAAGAAAGCTTGTAGTGCATTTTATTATCCATGATCACAAAATTTGATAGATTGTATTTTGTTATTCAAAATCTTGTTTCATTATCATTATTGTGTTCTTGCAAGATGGGAAAAAGCAAAGATAGCTTAACATCACAAGTGGATTCGAAAATGTTCGATACTGTGATCATGTAAGCGTTTGCTCCATGAAAATTTGCTAGGTTATCTTTGTATACTTATTATATTTTTTGTTTTAGGCATTTGATGTGTACATTTCCACCAAAAATCACTAATCATGTATATTGTATGGATTCGTTATGGTTTTGCTATTGGACTATTCCTGCATTTCGTTCCAATGTACAAAAATAGATTCGGGAAGGATGTGAGATATTTGACAAGCAATATATTTTCATTCCTATTACCAAATGGTATGAATTACTTATAGTTTTTTAATAAGTTCTTTTTAATCATAAATTTTTTACAGTTAATTTATTTGCTATTATTTTTCAGAAATCATTGGTATCTACTTGTGATATGTTGGCTGAATGATGGATTTGAAAATGATCCTATTATATTTTTACTAAACTCATTGAGACAATTGTCTGATCAGGGGTTTCTAAGAAATAGTATTCATAGGTAAATTTAAAATATTTTGTTTTAAAGTTCAATCAAAATATATATTATTCATGGCTTTTAAATACTAACATGAAATTTTACAGATTTGTTATCGATTTGTTTGACCTTAGAGGAAGGACTGAGACTATAGAATATATATCTACTATTCCTCTTCTTGAGCCACATGTTGATATTATAAGTGTATTCTTTGTATGAAAAATTTTGTAATATAATATTTTTTATTAATATTTGGAATGTTCTTCTTACGTAAGAGCCACAACAAAAAGATGATACGAGTTGTGGTGTTTTTGTTCTTTTTTATATATACAAATTCATGACCTTACCAGCTGATAAATTAAACAAAGTGAAATACAAAAGTGTGGTAAGAATGGATATAGTATTAATATATTTGATGATGTATATGCTTTCTCTTTTGATAATAATTAATATATTAATTTTTTATAGCTCAATACGAATTGGTTCATATATGATGAATTCAATACTTTCAGAGAAATGGTTCATGCAATATGGAGGTAAGAAATGTATTCCTCAAATTAACTATTTTGTTTGACTAATGATATTCTTACGGTATGTATCATGTCAGAGAAAGTCAAGCAATATTCATAGATTTATATGAGCCAATGTCTGATATATTGGTTGGTAATAGCCAAATGCAATATGAAGAATCTAAGAAAGTAAAAGTAATTGAAAGTGCTAGTAATGAAGTTTAAATGACAATAAGGAAGAGCAAATAGAAAGTAAAGGTGATGAAAATATGATTTTACTTCAGAGATTTTTGTCAATTCATATATTATTTAAATAATTATTTTTTTTTAATTGCAGGAATAGTTGCCTATGACAGAAGAAGAAAAGAAAAAAAAAAAAACTGAAAACAAAGAAGAGGAAACAAATACAAAGAAAGAAGTAATTTTTTATATGAATAGAGCCATAACAAAAAATTTCATATACTTTCTTGGTCATGACATCGTAAGGAATACTAAAATTTGTTCTATTGCTATCAAAAGTTGGAAAGATATAACTGACAAAGATAAAGAGAGCATGTGGAAGTTTGTATGTGTAAGTTTATTTTTTTTCTATTAAACAAGTTAATTATGTTAATTCAACTACATATCTTTTAAACTTAGTTTATTTACAATGCAGAAAAAATACAAATTTGAAGGCATGGAAGAACGTAAAAATGATGTGTTATCACATATATGTTATTTATGGAGTAATTGACGAGCTGATTTGAATAGAAAATATTTGAAAGGGAAAACTCTACATGTAGCTCTTGCAAAAGTTCCTGATAAGTTAACAAAGATAGAGTGGAAGTGGCTTGTCAAGTGCTACTTTTCGAACCCAAAATATAAAGTAATATTAAATTAAATAATCAATGTTTATTTGTTATGCTCTATTCAATTTTTTCATTTATCCTTACGCTTATCATGTTGACTGAAAAAATTCTAATGTAAGAATTAAATTTTTTTATTTTAAGTAATATGATGGGTAAGATTTATATATTGTACAGTTAGAATATATTATTCTTAATACTAGTCTGGATTTGATGTGTTGTAATTTCTTTTCTTAATTTTATTTTATATCTTTTTAATTTTGAGATGTTCTAGTTTTTATTTTTAATAGTGATATCTTGTGCACACTTATTTAATATATAGTTTGTCCTGCAAGAATACTTTCTATAAAAATGGTTTATGCATATTTACATTTATTTTTTGGATCATTTCTGTGAATATTCAGTTATAATGTCTTTTTTTACAATAGCTTTATCAATTGACATGTTTACACCAATAATTGAAATTAAACTTTTTGTTACTTCTATTAAGTCTGGACTAACCCTCAAATTGTGTCTGATTAAGCTATTGTGGATATTATTTCTGCCCTAGAGTATTTTATAATGAACTTTCTCTATTATAGAAAAAAAAATTATTGTTGACTTTACTTATTATATGTTCACTTACTTACTATATGCTCTGGAGCATTGTTGACTTTAATTACTATTATTTGATTATTATAGTATGAGATAAACTTTTATTCAACATAGAGATTACACTAAAAATTTTAGTGTAAGGAATTAAATGAGATGTATTTAGCTTTATGATTAGGTTGAATATGTTTCATTATGTTAATTAATTATTCTAATCTTATGTAGATAATTATCTATTCTTATTTTGTGATACATAATACATTTCTCAAATTCACATCTCTTTGTTTCTTATTTTTATTATTGTAATTTTAATTATTTTTTATTAAATCTTAGCTTTTATTGATTACAAAGTACTTTTTTTTAATTTTTTTTATAATTTAATTTTAATTTGTTCCATGCAGAAGTGGAGTAGGCAAAATAAAAGGAATAGAGAGAGTAAAAGGGAAATGCATCGAACAGGAAGCAAACCATTTAGAACGATAATGTTTGAGGAGGTTATATTCTTCAATTATTTAGATTAATTGTCTATCATTCATTATAATTTTTATAATTTTTTTCATTAATAGGGTGGAGCTCATGGACTCCCACCAAATCCTGCTGAAATATTTTATAAAACTAGAAAAAAAGGAGATACACTAATCATGAAATTTCAATTAAAAAATATGTAAGTATATTTGATTTTTATGTGCTACTATTTATTAAAAATATTATAATTTTTTTATTTATTGATTGTAGGAGGAGTTAGTAGCAGCCACTTTAGCAGAGCCTCATGCATCTCATATCGAGATTATAGAGCGTTGCTTCGGCCCTCATGTTCATTCACACATTACTTGTTATGGAAGCGGTGTTAAAAAAAAATGCAATAGGATCCAGAAAAAAAGATTTTATTAGAGAAGAATTTGCAATTAAAGAAGAAAATTGAGAAAATAAAAGCTGACATTGCAGCTTTTAAGGATTTAGATATTAGAGTTTAAAAAAAGTTGATTATTCAATCTGCTGATTAAGATTATGTTTCTATATAATTTTTTTTTATTTTGAAACTAACGTATTGGTAAAAGTTGTTTTATAATTCATCTGATCATTTCATTATTAATTTTTATTATTAAATTTATGTATGTACTGTTTAATATGCTCATTTTTTATTTTGATTATTAGTTATCATTTAATAAAAGTTTTATATTTATTTTAGATGTAAAAAGTATTAAAATTATGTACTACATTATTTGTCTTTTACATTCTAAATATAAAAAATTTTAAATTATGCTTATTTGTAATGAATTAATAAATAATTTAATATTTTGGTTGTTGATGGCTTTAAATTTTGTATTTTCATAATACTAATTATAACTTGAAATAAAAGTAATAAGAGTTCAGTAATATATAATATTTAATTTTATTTATAAATAATTATATTAGATAATTATAATTAACAATATTAACGTGAGTGCATGTATTCATGTTAAGTATAATTTGTTAACTTAAGTAATTTTTACTTATGTTAGAGCAAAGTATAGTTAATGTGAAAAGGTTTAACATGAGTACGATATGATTTTTTAACTTATGTTAAATTAAAATAACACGAGTGATTTTATAATTAACATTGTTAAAATACTCATGTTAATTATCTTATTTGTTGTAGTGGTGGTACTTTGAATCTCCTGCATCTGCCGACTAGTTCAGACAAGGAACTCTACTTGAATCTGCAAAGAGGTTCGCCAAAGGCAGGTTATAGATTCAATCTCTTCATCTCTTTGATACAGTAACTAGAAGGAAGAGGAAAATGAATGGGAAAATTTCACAATACTCTAAATCTTGATCCTTAAAATACAAAATTTTAAATCCTATATATACTCTAAATTATTTTAACAATGAAAACTAAACTCTAATAAATTCTGAAATTTTAGTTTTCATAGATGAATTATATGCATAATCTACTTAAATCTTACCTTAATAAAATGAAAATCTTTATTATGAACTTATAAATCATATACAATATAATAAGATCTATGAGAATGTATCGATATTTATTTATAATTATTTTAAAAAATATCACATAAAATATGAAATTTTTTCAGATTTCAATCACGTACGTAGTATTCCTATCAGTATTGTTTTCATTACTTTCAACACGTATAATTTTGAAGGGCGTGCATGACCTAAATAGCTAGTATCAAGTGATAATTAAATATAATTTATTTTTTTCAGAGATTGTGATAAATATTAATTATATATATAAACTTTTGTGATAATCCAAGATTCACTCCCCAGACTTTGAGGACATCCTTCACAATTCTCCACACAATGCGCACAATAAATAGCAGAACCGTAGATCTCCAAATTCATCATCTTTATATGCGCATGCATGCACGCAGATTAATCCTGCAGAGATTAATTTGTGAGACAAGCAGATCTAGACCAGATAAGAGAAGATGGCAAGTATTATAGGCGACAGGAAGAAGCAGGCAGCCGCGGCGGCGATTTTGGTAGTGGTGGCGGTGGCGGTGATGGTGACGGCGGCGGCGGCAGCGACGTCCCCGGATGAGTGCTACTGCATATGCATGCGTGAGCAGTGCATGATTGTGCCGGGTCTAACGCGGGAGCAGTGCGGCGACCAGTGCGACATGGCTTGCCGTGTCGGCGGCAACCCCAGCCGCAGAGGACCCGGCGATTTTTGTGGATACTAAGACCTTGCTTGGTTTGAACATTTTTTTTTTAATAAAAAAAATATTTTATTTTTTAAATTTAATAGAAAAAAAATTTATTTTAATGCTAGAAAGTATGTAAAATATGAAATATTTTCAATTCTAATATTTGTATTTATGTTGGATGTGAAATAAAATTGATTTTTATAGTTAAAATTTGTATTAGGCAAAAACATTACCTTGAACCAAATGAGGCTTAATCATCAATTTGCACTTCTCGATCGCACCTGAGCAAAGTTTACTGAGATTAGAATAGCGCTGCAAATAGGTCCTACATTTTGAAAAGCCTAGATTTGAATTCCCGAGTTTGTGTTTGCGCTGCCGTTTGGTCAAACGTCTGAAATTTGCTGGCTTTTTACTATTTTATACTCAGATTTTTTACTCATTTTTCACATTATTCTAAAGAATTTTGAGAGAATTATAAGAGTATTTTAGTCCATATAAATATGACTAACAGTCAAATATAATCGTTATTGTCTAATTGGACCATCCAAAAAGCGATATTTAAACTAAGGGACTAAATGATAACGCAAATACAAACTCGGAGACTTAAATCTAGGCTTTTCAAAATGTGGACCTGACCTATTTGCAGGATCATTCTAACCTCAAGAATTCCTATGCAATTTACCCTTATTTATTTTCTTGCAGCTCATCTTAAATATTTTTTAAATTCTTTAATATATCAAGCTCCATATTATTTTCTTATTTATAAGCAAATTCATTTTGTATTTAATTTTTCTCTTGCAAGAGAAATGTTAATTAATATCTATTACTATTTCTTGAATCCTTTTTCCTTCCATTCTTGATATATGCATGTAATTTATCACTTCAGATTCAAATGAATTTATTAACCAAAGGTTTCATCATGCCTGTAATTGTGCACAATTTATTTGTGGAGTCAAAACTCAGCTCGAAAAATTGAGTCTATTCAGAGTCGACTCGATAATAATTGGTTCAAATCCTTGATATTAGTTTCAAGTTGATTTGAGTTTTATATATAGCTAGTTCAAAAATTAATTTTAGCACGCGTAAAATTTAATATTTGAAATATATAAAACTACATTAACACAAATTCTTCGGAATAGTGAAGAGGAGCCGTAGCTTGTGTTTGACGCAACGGTAATACCCAAAGGTCAATTGCCATCTTAATTTAGGGGTGAGGGTTTGGCTCAAAGATCAATAATTATTCGATATCAGATCGAATCGATTTAGCTCGATCTCTATTTTTTAAATATAAATAGTGTATTTAATCATTAATTATAATTATTTATTACATACATAAATATGTGTTAATTATCGTTAGAATACCTATTATATGTGACCTTATGAGTATGATTAAACTAATTCAAATACAAATAAAGATAATTTTTTTTAAAAAAAATAATTTTTAGAGGATTTGAGATAGTTCAATTAAGGCTCAAAGTAGCTCGAAGTTGACATGAGCCAGCTCAAGCTCAAATTGAATTAAAATAAGTAGAGTTTGAGCTGTGCTTGGCTAAACTTAAACTCGGATTGCTCTAATCCCTACCTGTCTTATGCATATTTTTTTATAAATTGTTATTTTAAATGATAACATCTAGCTAGCTTCCATATTTTGTGGGAATGGAGCTTGGGTCTATTATTTCTATTTCATTTTTCCATCAATAAATATATATATATATATATACTCTATTGTATTTAAAAAAATGTATCTGAGCTGATTAAATATTTAAATTTAACGTAAATTTAAGCAAGCTATCATGAAATTAACATATAATACGTTAATTCTATGTTAATCTTATCCTGAATAATCTATAACTATAAATTCTTGAATTTAAGCTTTGCTTTGAATCAGATGTACATTAGAGTTGAATCAAAATTGAAATTTTTGAATCAGGCAGGGTTAAGTTGATTGCAATTTTGATTTAATTTCAAGTTGATTTAATTTTAAGTTTGACATCATCCCTCAGTGTTACTAAATTAGTTAGGTAACTAAGTGACCAATATCCATTCATAGATTAATTGCATAGAAATCTTAATATCAACAATATTATAAAGTTTCCTATCAAAAAAAAAAAAACACTATTATAAAGTATCATAATAAAAAAAAAACATATTATAAAGTATCTTATCTATTATATATGTAAAGCACAAGGTTTTAAAAATCGGACCGGATCGGCCGGTTCAACCGGTCGAACCGTAAACCGGTCAGCCAACCGGTCTGGTTTAATTTTATAACCGGATCCATTTAAAACCGGCTAGAACCGGTCTAAACCTCGGTTAAACCGGTCAACCGGTGAACCGGTACGGTTGGACCGGTTGAATTTAAAATTTTTTAAAAAAAAACTTTCTTAAACTCTGGGTCCTTAACTCAGCCTCCGTTCTGCGGCCTCTACTCGCGCGACAGTCACAAACTCGCGATTTCCCTTGCCTCGCACTCTCCTCTCCAGCCCCCATCCTTTCGGAATGATTTAGTATTTTAGTAATATAAAATAATAAAATAATTTAATATTTTAATATTGATAAAGCATACATTTGTTCAGATCTTTTAATGATGTACTAAATATTATACTCAATTTGTGATTTGTGATTTGTGAATATTTTGTTGGGTTATTGTTATCTCGATTTGCTTGGAATTATTTGGGTTATTGACATAAGATATTATTTGTTAAATTCAATTATTAAATATTCATTTTATCTTTAATTATTGTATTGATGTGTGAATAATATATATCTTAACTATATTTATATTATATTTTATTAGTTTTTTTAATTTTTATTTCATCCCGGTTCGACTCCGATTCGACCATTGAACCTTGAATCTTTCAGTTTACCGATTCTGAAGCTGATCCAGTTTTCAAAATCTTGGTAAAGCATAGCCACTATGATAAAGAAATCTTATATCACCATGAAATTATTATTATTTTTTGTTTAAAGATAATATAACTATAGTATCATATTAAACTCCCTATAAAAAAAACGTAATATTATATTAAATCAAATATATAAAAAAATATGTGTCAACTACCATCCCATTTAAAGATAGTAATTATAAAATTTATTAGAAAAGAGCGTACCACATTCTCAATAAAAATTATCTAATATCACATTCTCAACAAATAATATTACCTATTATACATATTATTTTATATATTCTATTTTATTTTAGTTATTTGAGTTATTTTATGTGTTTGAAATTTTATATGAGTGAGAATGGCTATTTTAATGTCACATAATTATTTGGGTCATATGGAGATGATGTGGGTTTAATAGAATTCAATAAAGACAAGTGGGAGTGAATAATGGGCTTATTTGCAAAGTATATAAAACATGAGGATCTGGAAGTCATTGCGCCATTCAGTCAACTTCAAATCCCTAATTTGATATCCGAACTCCGAAGGCCACTTGGCGCCGTTCCTCGCGGCAGACCTCTGCGGCCTCCGTTGATTTTCGCCCGCGACAAGAGCGAAGCTCGCCGCAGCGCACCTCTGGTGGCACGTTCGAGCGCACGTCGCACGGAGCTCATTGGCCTATCTCCCGCCCCCGCCCAGATCTCACTCTCCCTCTCCTCTATGATGACGGTCAGCAGTGGTTCTGACGGGTAGATTGATGCTTGATGAGAAATTTCCACAATGAGTGCTGAGAGAAGAGAGATATCTTCCCTGGTTCGAGCTAGCAGGCGCAGGAGCTGTTAGGAAGCTGTCTTGCTGTTCTAAGTTCTACTTGAGACTGAGGTTATTTGGGATATTAAAGCTTCCTTTCCTCAGCACAAAATCCTTATCATTGCTATGAATGCTATTACGCTATAGTCTGATCATAGACTGTTTTCATGTTTAAGATTACTTTCATTTTTCATGCAAACTAGCTAGTTTAAGTGGATATTTGATAATATCCCTGTTTATTTTAATGAGTTCCATGGATTTGCATGCAGCATAATATAAGCAAATGGATATATTTAGATTAACTTAGTTTAATCTCCGCACATTGTTTAAATCTCTTATCTTATAAAATATGAGTTTTTTAATGGGTTTGCTTAGGCAACAATACAATTGAATAATTTAATCGTATTACTTTTTCAACGGCTCAAGTCCACTTATCTCTCTTTTTTTTTAAATTTTCTATATCTTCTCATCTTCATTTTTTTTTTTGGATCTTTATTTCATCAATAGGTTGAACAGACAGAAGAGGGGCAAACAAGTTATGGAAGGGCTGCTCGTACGGGAGAGAAAGATACAATCTACCAAAGGTATCCCTGACCTGACTGTTTTTTAAGACAAATAACATACCTACCTGATCCAATAAGGGAGAGGAGTGTTCTGTAATAACTCGATAATGCCTCGATAATATTGAGCTGAGTTATGCCAATAGACCTCTAGAAAGTAATCAAAACTAACTCACTGATCACACAGTTTTGCACAAGAAGAGAAAAATATAACATAAACATATAGATGTAGTAACATTAACATGAAATCAGGAATCCCCCCCCAACCTTTTATAACTTGAATATTTCAAACACCGAATCATAGTTGAATAGACCTTTTTCGAAGACAGCGGACACATCAAAACCTTTATTATTGTTTACATCAAGCTTTTTGGCTTTCAAGATTATGAAAACAAGTACGAAAACATACGACATTTAGAAGGCGTTAAAAGATAAATGAGGCCGCAATAATAATGCATTGCTATTGAAGCTTATTTGCGGCTATCTTCAAAACTCTTAATCATTCATTTATCCATCCATATGACACATTTGATGCTCTCTCCTTTCTCCACAAGATCAAAAGCCTTGTTAATTTCCTCTAAGCCAAACTCATGCGTGATGAATTCATCAAGTTGAAGTTCCTGCATAATTTAATCAAATTAAAAAGCTTAATTTCCTCTTAATTAATATTTTTTTTAGGGGGATTTACATACAGAACACTGAATTCATCAGAAATTACGCATTTCACCATCTTTTAGTAAATATTACACATATCACACTCTGCTTATGGGTTTTACATTTCTATTGTAACAATAGAAATGTAAAAAGAGTGTAATATGTGTAATATTTACTAAAAGATGGTGAAATGCATAATTTGTGATGAATTCAGTGTTTTGTATGTAAATCCTTTTTTTTTTTTAAAAAAAATTATTTGATCTTTCCTCAAGAGAGAATAACGCATCACCTTGGCAAGATATCGTTTGATGAAAATTGGAATGTCAACCTTGACTTTTATTCCTCCTAATACAGCTCCCATTATTGACTTCCCAAATAACAGATCTTGGGAGCTTATTCTTATTGGCTCATCATTGACATCATACCCAACAATGATAGTTTTTCCACCACCCTGCACTCCATCAAAATTATCGTTATAAAACCAATGTTTCAAAATTCTCAATCGGTTTCGCTTTCGATTTTGGTTTCAAAATTGAAACTGCTAATTTCAATAGTTTCGATGTTTCTACAGTTCCAGTTTTGACAGTTTTAGAATAGATTAGAACATTTAACAATTCGATTTCGAGTCGATCTGGCCTCAGCAATTAATATGCAATTGTCTGTTTTAATGAAATAGAATAATAATACTCTGGTATAAAA
The DNA here is from genome assembly GCA_019297695.1 of Apostasia ramifera. Taxonomy (NCBI): domain Eukaryota; kingdom Viridiplantae; phylum Streptophyta; class Magnoliopsida; order Asparagales; family Orchidaceae; genus Apostasia; species Apostasia ramifera. The sequence continues at coordinate 124,836 of JAEMOT010003712.1, forward strand.
TACTGCACTCCATCAAAATTATCATTATAAAACCAATGTTTCAAAATTCTCAATCGGTTTCGCTTTCGATTTTGGTTTCAAAATTGAAACTGCTAATTTCAATAGTTTCGATGTTTCTACAGTTCCAGTTTTGACAGTTTTAGAATAGATTAGAACATTTAATAATTCGATTTCGAGCCGATCTGACCTCAACAATTAATATGCAATTGTCTGTTTTAATGAAATAGAATAATAATACTCATCAATTTTTTTAAAAAAAAAAACCTTTTTGCTGCATTGAAAAGCTTCGTTCATAGTGGAAACAAGGCCTATGCATTCAAAGCAGTAATCTGCACCTCCACCAGTCATATCATTTACTACCTGCAAATCTCCACATAATAGCAATACAATATATATATAACTCATATCTGAAATAATATATATATATATATATATATATA
>JAEMOT010003712.1:136924-151907 GCA_019297695.1 Apostasia ramifera
GGTTAAGATCAAGACCAATTTAGAAATGTGAAGTTCACCATCAAAAAATATGATGTTGAATATGTGAAATGCGTAAAATTTAAATGAATATAGTGTGATAGTGGTAATATTTATGAATTGATGGTGAAATGCGTAATTTCGTGTAAATTTTATGTCTTGTATGTAAAAAGCCTATTTAAATTTAATTTTAATTTTTTTTTATATCTAATTTTATGAACAAATAGATTCTTACTCATTGCTTAATATTATTTAAAAATTTAATTTTTTTAAAAAAAAAATAAAAAAAAAGAAAATCATATATGACGCGAACCGGTGCTTGAGTCGGTTGACTGGTTCGCTGAGGGATTTGGGATTTTAAAAGCTTAAAGCCATTTGAGAAAACCCTAGCCAGAGTGCTCTCGGTGTTTGTCGTTCCACCGCTGCGGCCATCTGCTTGAGAGAATTTCAATCCAAGATGAAGGTCCTTTTATTTCTTGCATAAACCCTAAACAATTTGAAGCTTTTATGTTTTTTTCTTCCTTTTCCCTGTTGTTTGATGATGCTTTATGTTATTTTTGAATATTTGTTGTTTTTTTTCTTTGTAGTTCAACATTGCAAATCCCACAACTGGGTGCCAGAAGAAGCTTGAGATCGATGACGATCAGAAACTGTGAGACTCCTCTTGATGTTTCATTTGTGAAGACGATGGAATATTGCTTTTTTGTTGGAATTAGTTCGGTTTGGTGGCCACGGAGATCTCGTTTATGTTTGTGTTATCTAGTTCGGTTCTTGACATCATTGTTGGATTTTGCTGCGTTTAACCTATTTTTGGCTGTCAGATTCTATAAAAAGATGATGGGAGCTTGCTATTTTTAATCTGATAATTGGGTGCCGGCTTTATGTAGTCGTTGGCTTAGTGGAGTCATTTTCAATGCTTTGATACCAGTAATGTGAATTATATAGTGTTTGTGTTAGAAGATTTGAAGACGTCTTCCCTGAATATCCTGAAGATAATAGATTCTATGTCACTTTTTTATCGTTTCCACTTTTTTACTGCCATCTCCTTTGTTGTTTGCTGAGGTTCAAATTCTGTATGGTGTATAGCGATTTTATGTTCTTGCCATGAATGTTTGAGATCCCATATTGTTTGTTGGAAGATTTAGTGTGCTTTATTTGCTAAATATGGAACTAAGGGTTGGTCACGTTGGTTGAATTTCTGTGATATATTATTTTTGCAGTACAGCAGCATCATCTTTTTTTTTGTGGCAGGTTTGGAGTGTTATCATGTTAGTTCATGAATATTGTTATTGAAAGTAAAGACAGGTTGTGCAGCCTTTACATATCTGTATTTTGAAATAAAATTAGCTTTGGGATGTTAATTTAGGGGAACTTAGCTATGAGATAATCAGGGAAGGTGTTGGAGAGATTAATGGTAAAAGCTAAGAGAGACCATGTTAGCAGCATATTTTATGCCAAAAAAACTTTGATAAAATTCATTTTGATGTTTAGATGTTGAACAGAAGGTTGTAGCTTCTGAAAGGTTTTATGCTAATTTATTTTGAAAAGGCATGGTTGAATAGTACAATAATTAATTTAATAAACAGTAAGACGAAATGGTTTCTTACAGGAGTTTATAGACGTTCTTCAGAACATATACAATAGAGGATTTTACACAAATTCTACTGTAGATGATGTTCTTGAATGACCAAGCATTTTTTATTTCTTTAAAGCTACATTAAAGATAAACTTATGTTGCTATCTTTTTACATTTAACATGAACATGTCATGGTATATGTGAAGTTGTGAAGGGAAAGGATAAATATGGAATGACGATCATATACTTTAGCATTTTGGTTTCAGGAGTGTATGGGGTTTGGGTTAACGCTTCTGCTTAGTAGAGTATGCTGCTGCTCAGTAGAGTTTGCTGCTTCTTACTGGAATCCAGCAAATAATTTGGTCTTATACCTACAAGAATGTTGAATTCTGTATTGCTTTTTGGTGTCTTCATTCCAGTTTTAATTGCAAATTCTTCAACTTGTTTATGAACTAGGAGCACATTTTTTATCATATTTATGCACATATATACATATATATTTATACAACACATTATTTAACCATTTTAACCTAGATCTACTTCCTTTTTTCGTTTGGGTTGGTTCATTGGTTTGAGCTATGTGATAATCCATTGTTCATTGACTTCTTAATACTTCCACTGTATTCACTTGTGGGGTATGCTTCCTCTTGCAAGTTGCAACTTTTTTTTTTTTGTTTGTGGGTGTAAATAAAGCAACTTATGTGTATAATGCTATTGCTACTGTTCAGCCGGGCTTTTTATGACAAGCGAATATCACAGGAAGTTAGTGGAGATGCTCTTGGGGAGGTAAGATCTTCACTGGAGTTCGTCTATATATGTTCTTTGTGTCGCAATAGACTTTAACTGGCAGCAATTTAAGGTTTATTTATCCCTTTTTTCTTAGGAATTCAAGGGTTATGTCTTTAAGATCATGGGAGGATGCGACAAGCAGGGGTTTCCCATGAAGCAGGGAGTGCTGACTCCTGGGCGTGTTCGCCTGCTGCTCAGCAGAGGTGAATTATAATTGTTGGTATGAAATTTTGGTTTTGGTATGAGGTTGTCTAATGGATCATGCAAATGGGTGAGTTTGTGGCAGGAACCCCTTGCTTTCGTGGATACGGCAGACGCAATGGAGAGCGTCGCAGGAAGTCTGTTCGTGGTTGTATTGTCAGCCCTGATCTCTCCGTTCTGAATCTTGTGATTGTTAAAAAAGGTGAAAATGATCTTCCCGGTTTGACTGACATCGAAAAGCCGAGGATGAGAGGGCCAAAGAGGGCTTCCAAGATCCGTAAACTATTCAATCTGTCCAAGGAAGATGATGTCCGCAAATACGTCAACACTTATCGTCGCACGTTCACCACGAAATCTGGTTGGAAACACCTCTTTCTGAGGATCTTACGGAGAGTTTTAATCTTAGAATCTTTCATTGAGTGTTCGATAATGTTTCTGATGTACAATTTCCATTTTCTTCTTTTTTTTGTCAGGGAAGAAGTGCAGTAAGGCACCCAAGATTCAAAGGCTTGTGACTCCACTCACTCTCCAGAGGAAACGCGCCAGGATTGCCGAGAAGAAGAGGAGGATTGCCAAGGCCAAGTCTGAGGCAGCCGAGTACCAGAAGCTTCTTGCTTTGAGGCTCAAGGAGCAGAGGGATCGGAGGAGCGAGAGCTTGGCCAAGCGAAGATCAAAGCTTTCTGCTGCTGCCTCCAAGCCTTCTGGTGCCGCCAAAGCCTGATTTTCTGCTGCCTCTGAAACATCTATTTTATCAGCTCTTCATCTCATGTTTGAATTCATAGTGAGTCGCTGTTATAGCCTGTCACTCCTGTTGAATAACAGCAATTCTCTTTTGAGATGCTGAGGCGTTTGCCCCCGAACTTCAATTTCCTCCTCCATCATCCATCTTGATTTACTATCCTAATTAAGTTTTGTTTCTATTTGAATATTATACTAATCTTATCTATTTTATTTTACTATTAAACGTGTGCATATTCCAATATTGGTTGAATATTCTTCATAGATTTTAATCTTTCTAGATGTCAATATTCTGAATCTTACAGTGGTTCCAGTTATTCTTGCTGTCGAAATTCAGTGCCTCTCGTTAAAGGAAATCTCAGTGGCACAATAAATTTTAAGGTAAATTACTTATAGGTTTGTATTATTTATCTATAATTATATTTTGGTTTACATTTTTAAATTTTTACTTAAATTCTCAATTCAAATTTAGAATCTGTTAGTTTTTTATTTTATTTTATTTTTAAGTTTTTATTTTAAATGTTAGAAATTAATTAAAGGATTTTAAAAAATATTAGAGATGTAATTAAAAGATTTCAAAAATAGTCAAAAATGTAAATAAGTATAATTATGAATAAATTATAAAAATTTATTCATAATTAGTAATGTTAGTAATATGTGAATTTGAGTCTTTTGTAGGATTTTAATGAACATTATATCTGATAATGTTAGTGAAATTGAAGGATTTCTGTCGAAGTGTGAAAAATGTAATATGTGAAAGTAGTGTCATGTCTCTTTTGAAAAGTAGAGGAAGAAATAAGAGACACAGGAATGTTAAATAATCAAATTTTGTTTTATGTCTGAGATAAATTAATAATGAAAATTATATTTTTGAAAAAGATTTATGATAAATCATAGAGATGCCAAAGAGACCTTCATATGTTGACAAATATGAAAGAATGTCAAAAGTATTTTTTGATGGGCATTAGAAAAGAAATTTGTCTAATTAAACGTGTTTATGTTACGAAGAACATGTACAAAAAATATTTTTACTAGTTCGAGGTCTATTAGCGGCAATTCAGATGAGTTTACTAGTACGATTAGACTACAACAAAAGAAAATTGGTGTTGCACCAATTGAGAATAAACTTAGAGAAAGTCGGCTTAAATAGTTTGGACATATAAATCGTAGGCCGATTGAAACTCCAGTTAGAAAAATTGAGTTATTGAATTTTGCTCATGTACAAAGAAGAAGAGAAAGACCAAAAAAAGCAAGACAAAAAACTATAAAGAGTTATTTAGACTTAGATAAGAATTTGGTAACTGATAGAGCGCAATGAAAACAAAAGATTTATGTAGCCGACCCCACCTAGCGGGATTAAGACTTGGTTGTTGTTGTTGTTGTTGTATTGAACTCATCACTTTGATAATGGATATTCGAGGTGAAATTCATGATGCATGTTTTACATGAATGACAGTCCACAATCAAAAATATCAGTTTGAAGCTTCTATTATTTTATCAGATATGCAAAGCATCTTCCATCTATTATGAGAAAAAGCAACTCAAGATATGGAGGAATCTGAAAATTAAAATCCCGACAAGGCAAAGCATGACAAATATTATATTACTAAGATTTGATCGCAGGTGAGCTAACTTCAATTAAAATGGACGGATATGTTGGTGTGATATGACAGGCATATATATATATATATATTATATTGATCATAAACAATGGAATCTATTACAAATAGGAGTGTGAATATGGGAAAATCTCACACAAACGAATGTGCGAAAGAACAGAACAAGAAAAGGCAGTTTTCAGTGGCTTTCATAACTCTATTCTCTATAATCATATCTGCCACTTGAACAATAAACTCCCAGGGAATCAAGTAAACACTTCGACGAGTTCTTATACAAGGATTATATATACGATAAAAACAACTAAAACGAACCTGGTGCAAGCTCACACAAACACAACGCCATAGAGCTCTGAAGCAGTGGAAAAGCTGAGCTACAAGAATCAGGAAGACTGGCAGCACGTCTTGCTCTTGGGTATCTCCTGCGCAGGACCAGCAATGACAATTTTCTTTCCCGCCAGTGGAGCTGCAGCACTGCCATTGGATTGGCTGTCAGCAGCGGACAGGTTTCGCTTGCCGACGATGCCAAATATCTCAGAGAGGACCGTCATAAAGGCAGCCTCGACATTGGTGGCTTCAAGGGCTGATGTCTCGAGGAAGAAGAGGTTTTCCTTCTCAGCAAACTCTTTGGCATCCTCGGTTGGAACTGCTCTCTGGTCCTCGAGATCTGTCTTGTTGCCCACCAGCATGATCACAATGTTCTTGTCCGCATGGCTCCGCAGCTCCTCCAGCCATCGTGGAATGTGATCAAAGGTTTGGCGCTTGGTTACGTCATAGACCAGCAGAGCGCCAACAGCACCTCTGTAATATGCGCTAGTTACAGCTCTGTACCTGAGTTTTTTTAGGATATGGAAAAGGTAAAATTTTTTGACTTTCAAAGAATTTGGTTACAAATTAGAGAAGATTATATGTGAACTTGTAAACAATGACACAAGCTTAAATCCAGACAAATGTAGACTGAAAGCTCTAACAAGAGGATTTTATGAATCTAAGCTTCTGGCTTTATCATTCAGTACACTAATTCCATGAAACAACAGCAACATTTAATTTATCAAACAATGAATACCACAAAACAAAACCTGCTTATGCGTATATTAACATGCAGAAATAAGCCTTCAAATCGGTTAAGTCAACTGGAATTTCGATCTGAATTCTGAATCAATTAAATAGCTAACAGTATCAAAAATAAAACTAATTATCTGACCTAAAATCGGACTCAATCCAATCCCTTTCTTAAGGGTTTTTAAACTTAAAACATCCCATGATTGAACTGCTATGCCTAGTAATTCACATGATTATATATGGAAAAGCTTGATAATGGATAAGTGCTTCATGGCAAGATAAACAATCAATATGGAAGCCAAGTGGAAGTTTGTCAAAGATAAAGAAAAGGCTCAACTAAAAGCTCACAACAGCAAACCCAGGAACTTACACTGCACAATTTACTTGATTTATGATATTCTATAGCAATCAAGGAAGCAGGAATCATGCAGGTAGGATTCGCCAATCTGTCCAGGATCCAGGAACTAATTCGCTATAGCGATGGATTAGGTTTTAACGTAAGTGCTCAGAATAGAAAGCATCCAAGACGTTCATGAAATTGCGTATGTTCCTTGGTTATGCACTAGAATTGGTAATTTATACCCCAGAACCTGCCTTTTTATGAAGCATTAACTGTCATTTGTGTTGAATTTTAAAAATCTTTAACCTTCAGGTTATTTTTCAGCATTTTTTATTGGTATTGAACTTATTATAGGACAAAATATCCATACAAATACTATGAGAATAGTATGTCAACAGTTATGTAACAAACTCTTGCCAAAATGATGTCTAAAGAAGGCGACATGAACTTTGCAACAACTCACTAGCTTGCGTATAACAAAAAGATAAAGCTAAAACTATTTTTGGTCTGAATAAAAAGCTAGTCGATGCAGCTAAAAGTTGGATATTATCTATTAATGTTGGATATTATCCAGCACTAGTCCTTTTTTAAGTGATTTTTTCAAAAATTCATGACCTTATTTATGTTTGCTACAACAAATCTTCTAGGCGTATCCATTAATAGTTAATAACAGAAATAAATCTCATCTGTTCATTCAGTGATTGATGGACACACCAACAACAACAACAACCAAGCCTTAATCCCACTAAGTGGGGTCGGCTACATGAATCCTTTGTTGGTGTGTCCCCCCGAAATAATTAAATAATACACAAATAGGTCTTTTCTATGCTCAAAGTAGACATAGAAATTTCTATCATTACTGTGGTATTTATTAAGGAGAATGTAAGATTTAGGAGATAAAAGCCGATAATACTCTGAAGTTCCTATTAGCAGATGACATCTTTTTCTGTGAATCCAGATGTGTTTCCTTAGGGAGCGTTTGATTCATTATTATCTTGGTGTTATGTTATGTAATCTAGATGTCATGACATCTGGATGTCATCTTTTGACTAATAATTTTATAATCTAATAGAAGATTATTTGTAGATGTCATTAAACCAAATAATTGCTTTCTCTAGATAACATAACATAACATCAAGATAACATTGAACCAAACGCCCCATGAAATTCATAAAAGTTAATAGTTATAACTTTTTGATGATTAACAACAAAGACTTCCCACAAAATAGGTTAAATCACCTCCTACGCTATTGAATATATGCAAAGTTGGTCACATTATGTTTAGGCTATGTAAAGCAGAACGCCTGACATAATTTTCGATAGAATTTTGCCGGAGTGCCTAAAAGAGGTACAAACAGATTAAAATAAATAAAAGTTCAATATCGATAAACAAAATTCCGAGAATTTACAACCATGCATCTACCGGTGCTAATCTGAAGTATCAAAGATAGAAAATAATCAATGAAGTAAACTACAGATCATTACAAAGGCCAAGAATCAGCACCCAGTTTCACTAGATACAGGCAGCCAAACTAAAAAGTTCACTGAATGCCCTACCACGCAGTGTTGCATTTTGTTTAGAACTTAAAATTCGAAACAATAAGGCAAAAATTAGCCCAGATCATCTACCGACCTAGAAGAAAATAAACGATTACCGTGCGAATCGGCACAAGATCAGTGAATCCAAAGAAATCAAAGTCACCAGAGTACCAAATCAGATGATGCTATTGAAGGTGGTTGTAGTTTCCGAGTACCTTTCTTGGCCTGCTGTATCCCAGATCTGGGCCTTAACGCTCTTGTGCTGGATGACTAGGGTCCTAGTCTGAAACTCGACCCCGATGGTGGCCTTCGAGTCGAGGCTGAACTCGTTTCGGGCGAAGCGCGCCAGGATCTGTGACTTACCGACAGCTGAGTCGCCGATCAGCACAACCTTAAACACATAGTCGATTTTCTCACCGCCGGCCGCCATTTCTACCACTCACCGTGCCGGCGGCCGAAGACTCCAACCAAAAAGAGAAAGTGAGTAGAAGAGCGAGCAAGATCAGCGATCGAAGCCCGCAGTAACTTGTGCTCGCCTCCGCCAAGATCTCCGCCGCTCGTCCAACGATTTCCCGTGGACGGACTGATAAAAGCCATTGGCCATGAGAAACACTAGGGTTGTATTTAGAATGGTTAAGCGTTATTTTTAATTGACATAAAAAATAATTTTTTATGTGATATTTTAATTTTAATTTAAATTACATAAAATATGAAATGAATTTTATTATTTATTTAACATTTAATAAAATGATAAATAAAATTAATTTTAATATTAATTTTATGCATAATTTGTCAGTTTAATATAAATTTATATATAATATAACTCATAATTTTAATTTCAACACAATTAAAGTTAATCTGAAAAATCAAGCAATATCTAATATGATCAGAAATTTTTAGGTATTCTTTTTTTATATGTGCTATATATTTTCTATATGTTACGTATATAGCAAGAATATATGCATTTTTCATGTAAAAAATATTTTTTATTTTTTATGGCATTAAAAAATATATTTTTAATAATAAATATAACAAAATATTTGTACCAATAAAAATCATTTATTTATACATTTTAAAAATACACATTTATAAAATATCTTATTCAATATTATTTTGGTATTATTTCATATTTTTTAGTTATTTAGATATTATTTTTATGTGAAATTTTATAATTTTTAAAAAATTATTTATAAATATTATTAAATTAAAAAATTATTTTTTAATTTCATCAATAATTGCTTTTAATGACGTCTTCCCATAAATGTGATATCAAACTAAAATGGCTAGGAATGTGCAAATAATGATTTAAATTTAAAAATTAAATTGAATAGCTTAAATTTAGCAGTTTTATTTGATGATTATTTGATATTCTGAATATTTTAGTTAATTGATTTAAATTTAAATTTATATATTTAAAAAATAAAACAAACTAAATTAACTGAATATTAAATAGTAGAGAAATAATATAAAAATGAATTATCCTACATTAAAAAGGAGAAGATCTTGAACTTTATAAATAGATAATATGACCTCAAATAGTAAATGCATTTTTTAAAATAAAACTGTGAGGCTAATAGTAGATTGTTGGCCGAACTCTTACACTCAATGCCTATTGAATGTTATCATACGAATTCTGTAGTATCAATTAAATGGTGCGGCATGACAAAGAACTGTTTGACGACATTAAAATGCAAAGAGACATGTGGCAAGGCGAAGAGATTGCTGGGAGTGAATCGTATAATAATATAATTTTTTTAATTTAACATTTTTAGATATTCAGCTGAGTAAAATTATGCTTTTAACTTAAAATTATCTTTTTTCTTCTAGTCGATACAATTTGAAGATTTTTCAGAAAGGGATAGAAATTGACGGGTATCCTTTGAATTGGGAAATGCTAATTTAAGACTAAAAATTGGCTAATTTGGGTCGGCCGGACTACTAATGTTATTAGGTTCAGTTAGCCAATGGTAAAACATGTTCGCCCCATATTAGCCGGCTGAACTGGTCAACAGGCTAAACTCAATAATCGATCCTTTCGCTTAGAAGATTTATATTACATAATTGGACTTTTTCTAAAATAAATTTTCTCATGCCGCTTGTCCAGCTCCTGGAGAACATGAATATAAAAAAAAAAAAAAAAAAATTTGGTGAGCTGATAACTTTGCCAACGATTTTATATTTTATGATCCGTTTATAATGCAAATCTCTTAATTCATTGTGTGAACTTAGGGAATAAAAATAGTAGAAAACTGAAAGATTGCTCAAAATTTGCTCGACTTCAAACTCAATTTGAATCATTTTGAGTCGAGTTTGAGCTAGAGCTAGCTAGCTTGCTCAATTTAAATTTGAACCAACTCTAAATAAATATTTAGATATGTGAATTATTATAGGTTTTTATATATTACGTGTTTATAATATAAGTATTTTCAATTATATAAATATACTCACTTCGACTTTATTGCATCTGGATCCGCGCTCGACCCATCTGGAATGCACACGTAGAAGCTTACGTGGCATCGGCGTCACAAGGGTTCAGCGTTGAATAGAAGGCGTATCACCCCGAACAGCAGACGTCAAAGAGGCCGAGACGAACAGCTGAGGCCAGTACTGACCAGTATCCAGGCGCAGTATCGGGGACCATAATGCTTTCAAGAGGTATGAGCTTCCCTGCCGACATACCGTACCGTCCGTACATCGTGCAGCCAAGGCCAGGGAGTGGCCCCCTCGTAGGCATTGATGGTCTGACATGGGAGCTGAAGGCCATGGTAGATCAGGGTATAAAAATCTTACTGTAATAAAAAAAATGGACCTTTTTTCTCTGGCTGATTTCTTACTCAAATCCCCAATTCTTCTACTGTAATTTCAGATAATTTCTCCTAGCAGAAATCTTTGAAGCCTCCTCGAAAGGAGCCGTGGTTTTTCCACTCAGCCGGTTTTCCACGTAAAAAATCCTTTGTCCTGATTGTTTTCTCGTCACAACAGACTTAGCCCGAGCTCGAATGATTTCGAGCTAGAATCAAGTTTGAGTTGACATTAACTAGCTAGAACTCGACTTATCTTCAGCCCATGAGATAAACATACCGTCTAAAATAGATTTTAGTATTTGATTCCGATCACAAGGTAAATGTAAGATCTGGTTCTAATTCATTAACTGCTGCTTTAACTTATGCATATCTAAAGTATTAATATTATATTAAGGGATAATTACACCCAGGTTTTGAGTTTAACACTTAATAATGCACAGGTTCATATTTATAAAATTATAACATCGGGTCCTTGAATTTTAATAAATTATCAAATTAGTCCTTTTTAAATTTTTTATTATTAAAATTTTTAAAAATTATCATTATACCCTTCGGCCTCTCTCTCTCCTCTCGAACCCCGTGCACCCACCGGCAGCCGCGCGGTATCGCCCGTGCGAGGGGATCGGGAGCAGAGAGAGAAGCCGAGGGATATAATAGTAATTTTAAAAAAATTTAATAATAAAAAATTAAAAAAGATCATTTGATCATTTATTAAAACTCAGGACCTTGATATTATAATTTTAAAAATCTGAACTTATGCGTTATTAAGCATTAAATTTAGGGACCTGGATGTAATTATCCCTTATATTAAAATAAAATATAAGATTCAACAGAACGTTTTTTTTACGATTTAATTTTTAAAAATTAAAGCAAAATACATATTCAATAATAATAAAAAAATAAGAAATCAAAATTAACTACATTTGTAGTTTGATTATAAAATAGTTTACTTCCGCAGCAAGAAAAGGAATTAAAATCTATTATCAAAATCAATTATAATTATGAACAAACAAATAAAATTTAAAGAATTTTTATAATCTTAATAGAAAGTAAAATAGATCTCACAAAGAATAAAATTTCAATGAACAAAAAAAAAAAAAGATATTCTAATAGAAGACCTCCAAATAATAGTCATTTGAGCTTCTTTCTTGTGGATCTAAATCATGTTATTATTTTGATTTTCTTTTAGGTAAAATATTTTTAGTTCTCTAAATTTAGAATACAATAACACTTAAATACATATTATTAAAATTTTAATATTTAAAAATTTATTTTTTAAAATTTTAATATTCTTATTATTGAATTTTTTAAAATTTGAATTATTATTCTCCGGCCTCTCTCAATGGTAGAAAAAAAAAAAAGTATAATTATAATTTTTAAAAAAATTAATAATAAAAAATTCAAAAAAAAAACTCAAATATTAAAATTTTAAAAATTAAAGACCTATATATTAAAATTATAAAAATATAAATTTAAGTGTTATTATTCTCTAAATTTAATAACCTGGGAGTAATTTATTCTTTTCTTTTTTTCTTCTCTTATGTGTCCTCCTTATTTTTTTAATTTTTTAATTTTTTTTTCTTTTTCTTTCTTATGTCTTTCCCTTTTTACACTAACATCTAGGCCTTGTTTCGCATGAAAATTAAAATAGTATCAATTTAAATAATAATAATAATAAATAATTTTTTTTAATCATTCTATACAAATTATAAGCCTCGTTTGATTCGAGGCAAAAATTTTACCCAACATAAATTTGAATTATAAAAATTAGAAAAATTTACTTATGTCACCCCTAAAGTAAGATTTATTATATATTTCACCCTTAAACTTATCTATTTATTTTTGTCTTCTCTAAAATAAGTTTTATTATATATTTCACCCTCAAAGTTGTTACATCAAGATTAATGACCAATATTTAAAATGGTCAATATTTAATGGCCTATATTTCACCCCCAAAATTAAGGTCACATGAAAATAACGAGAGTGAGGGAAAGGGTTTAGTTTATAAATAATCATTCAAAGTTACGGGGGACAAGATAATTTTGGAGGTAAAATATATAATAAAGCTTGTTTTAGGGGTGACATAAGTAAATGCCCCTAAAAAATAACTTTATTTCACATCTAATACAAATATGAATATTAAAATTTAAAGTATTTTATATTTTAAATACTTTCTAATATTAAAATAAATTTCTCTCTCATTAAACTTAAAAAAATAAAATATTTTTTTCTCTTTTTCAAAAAAAAACTCGAATCAAATGAGGCAATAATATGAAAAAAATATTATTTACTTCACCAATTTTATTTCACTTTCCATACTAAAATACTCGAATCGAAGATGTAAAATAAAATTGATATTTTTATTGAATATTATTGAGTATGTGAAATAAAATAATATTTTTTTATATTAAAATTTAGAGAGAATTACATACATACCCCTTAAATCATCTTGAATTACATATTAAACCCCAAATTTTTTAATTTTACAACTTAACCCCCTAAATCATCAAAAAATAACATATTTAGGTCTTTCTCAAGATTTTTAAAAGATATTTTTTGCTGATTTATAATTATTTGAATGCTTATTATCAATAATATGTATATACAAATATTATAAACATATTTGCAAATACATGTATTCTACCAGTTTTTATTTTCGGATGATTTAGGGGGTTAAGTTGTAAAATTAAAAAATGAGAGGTTTAATATGTAATTTAAGATGATTTAAAAGGTATGTATGTAGATGCCTCTAAAATTTATGTAGAATAATTAAAAAAAATTATTTATTATTATTATTATTATTATTATTATTATTATTATTATTAAACTAATATTATTTTGATACTCATGTCAAATAGGCCATAAAAATATTATAAGATAATTTCTGATCTTTAAATAATGAAATTATTTTTTATTAGTCACTAATGAGATATTTTTATTACTAAAGCTTCGATCCTCATCGTGATTGCCTTACCTGTTCAACAGTCAAGTTAATGATAATCTATTTAATGAAAAATCGAAAAATTAAAAATAAAATATTCATTTTTTTTTTATTAAAAGTGATCATGAAGAAACAAAATTTCTTCAAACAGATTGTTTTTAAATAATGATCAGTGGTTATAGGAAAGGGACACAAAGTTCAATATAATAATTATTTTTAAATTTTAATTTTTTTTTAATCATGAACTTCAAAACTCTAAACTCTCTATATAATCTAATTGAAGAACTTTAAAAATTTCAAAACTTATATAAAACTAAAATTAAAGTTAATTAGCATAAAAAAATTTAATAATATTTAGTTTGAATAGAAATACATATAGTAACATATATTTAATTAGGTTTTCAATATACATGTATGTGTTAGATATACGTTCAATAAGGAATATAATATGAATAAATAATATTTATTTTAAGGGACATTTATATGGTAGATACAAAAATTAGGTTAATTTATGAATTTCATCATAAATATCAAAATATTAAAGTTATCACATCTAAAATAGCTATTTTTTCATTTTTCACATCCTACAGTAAATTCTATTAGATCTCAACAAAATCTCAGCCATTGATCGCATCATTTAACCATCGATCTTCATGTTAGGGCATCGCGTATTCACGAGAGGCGGCAGCATATTCTCGCGAGGCAACAGCGTATTCATGCGAGCATCACTCTGCTATTTGCATCTTCTTCTTACGCGGGCATCGTACCTTTTTGAGGCCGGCGGCGATAGAACTCTGAAGCTGCAGAAAGGTCTGATGCTCTCTCGCGATGCCCGTGTAAGAAGAAGATGCAAATAGCAGAGTGATGCTCGTGTAAATATGCTATGACCTCGCGAGAATGTGTTGTTGCATCGCTTGAATACGCTGCCGCCAGAACCAATGCAGCTCCGCGATGCCCTAACATAAAGGTTGATGGTTACATAATGTGATCAATGAGCAAGATTTTGTTGAGATTTAATTATGGTTAAATATTCTGATAGAATTTACTGCAGGATGTGAAAAACGAAAAAATAGCTGTTTTAAATGTGATATCTGTAATATTTTGAGGTTTATGGTGAAATCCGTAAATTAGCCTAATTTTTATGTCCACAATGTAAATATCCCTTATTTTAATTATGATTGATAACTAAACTTAAATCATCTTTAATTACTTAAAAATAATTAAAAATCGAATAAATAATAATTGATCGGATTAAATTTATTTCACAATAAATATTTTCGATATAGATGGTAGTAAACAGGCTTGATTGTGCTCAATTTGATGGTAACAAATCTACTGTATATATTGATAAGAAAAACCAGCAATAATATATATATATAT
>JAEMOT010003712.1:157969-169761 GCA_019297695.1 Apostasia ramifera
ATAAATTTCATGTCCTGTATGTAAAAACCCCAACTATATATTAGTATAATTAAAGCAAATATGTAAAAAAAAAATCACAAATTATTGTGAAAAAGATATCAGTTATTTTGAGCAGTTGTAGATGTCATCAAATTAGTGTTGTGCATTTTGAAAATTAATAAGTATTATGAATCATTATCCGATTAGCATCATAAAAGAAACCAGCATGATATTGACCTATTTGTTGTTCGTTGATAAATAAAGTATAATTCAAAATATCTCGAGTTTCAAACTAGATTGAGTTAATTTGTATTGAGTTTGGACTCATTTCAAGACGGCTCAAAATGTCAAAAAAAAAAAAAATTCTATTTGACATATATTTAAGAGGGCGTTTAGTTCGATGTTATGTTGACGTTATATCATGTTATCTAGATGTCATATTTTAAATGACAATTCTATAATTTTTTAAAAGATTATTTAAAGATGCTATCAAAATAAATAATTATTATTTTTAAAATAATATAATAAAATATTAAGATAATATTAAACTAAGCACCCTCTAAATAACATTTAGGTGCACCAAAAATTGAGTGGATACCACCTAATATAGTAATGAAAAAAGCTAAGTTATAAAATAGTTAGTGAAATTTGGGATAATAAGAGTTAAGGGGCATTTAGTTTGAAGTTATCTTGGTGTTATGTTATATAATCTAGATGTTATGATATCTAGATGTCTTTTTTTTACTAATAATTTTATAATCTAATAGAAAATTCTTTGTAGATGTCATTAAACCAAATAATTGTTTTCTCTAAAAAACATAACATCAAGATAACAGTGAATTAAACGCCCCCTTAGTAGTATTATCATATTTTAATATAATAATTAGATTGAGCCAAACCAATAAAAATTTATTAAAAACATAAGCATCTAAATAGTATTGGCATTTAAATAAGACTAATACCAAAATGCCTTTTATGTAACAGATTAAGAAAGTATTTTTGAGCTAACACTAGTTGTTTGCATTTAGTATGTGATTTTTTTTATATATATAGTTTTAGTATGTGAATCTTGTTGAAACTGTATTGCTCTAAATATTAGCTCTAAAAGGAAAAATGTAGCTCACTGAAGATGCATTCCATGAGAGTATCTGATGTTAAACTGGCATATTCTTCATTGATGAATGTTATACTTTCATGCATTTAGACAAACTGCAGTATGCAGAACAAAATTCGATTCCCCAATTTGCTGGATGTTTAGCATGAGCTAAGTTGAGTTGGTAGTTAAATAAAATTCACTTTATATGTTATCATCATCATTTCTCACAGGTAGGAAACAATAGTAAATTTTGTTCATATTTTTACGTTAGAATAGTGTTCTTATTCTTTAGAGTAAGATAAATAAGAATAGATTTAAAAGAAGACACGTGGCCTCATAGGTAGTTAAGCAGCTCGCAGCCAACAAGCTGGCAATTAGAAATCGATAACTTGGAGATGCCCTTCTGCTAGCTATACTAGCAGCTAGGATGAATAACGTTGTTGTGATGAGACATAAAATAGGACGAGATGCTAATCAACTTTTAACTGAATTCTATTAGGATGCAACTTGCTCTAATGCATTATTATAAAGTGTGATATCACGCCTGATATTATATTATTGATCATCATTAGTCAAGGATAAGATTTAAAAATCCATCAAGCCAACTAATACATTCATCGAACCCAACATATATCAAAATATAGTATATGAGATTTGTTAATATCATATCAGATAATAGCCATATATAGTGGGTCCAAGCACAGAATTTGTTGACTTTGATTGTCACATATATAGTTGTGATACAATATCGAAGCCACATATAAACCCACCATTAGACCTATGACTGATCTCCCTTCGGCCAACAAGATTATGTTTCTTGCAAATTTGATATTCCTCGCTTTCCCTAGAGAGCTACTGTATGAAAATTCTATTCTTCCTTTTGGGTTCATCTGGATGTTGAGCAATATTGGACCAATCTTAGCTTATACATGATTTATTTGCTACGTGCATTATATTTTTGGGAAATTAGTAGTCACCATCGTGATCTTGTAGTTTCTTTCGATTTTTCTTAATGCATTTTTTAAGTAATTTCAAGTCATCATGTTTCCTATAAAAGAATGGGGACTTTTGGTTCAATGTCTATTATTGTTATGTTGTATGATGTTCTTTAGAGATATCAATTATGATATAGAATCCTAATTCAACCTAAAATCTATGAATCCTGTACAAAGAATAAAACCTAATAGTTAATCTCTTCCAAGAGATACGACAATGCATAGAAGATATTTACTCTTGGTGAGCCGCATAATTGTTTGAAACCCGACAATGATCACCGTCAATACACGTCTAGATTTATTGCTCGCTTAGTAGAACCAGTAATGTGAGCTCAAATTAATATGCGCCCAAGTGACATCATATCACGAGTCAATGCAAAGTACAATATTAAAATTAGTTATATGAAAACATGGGATGCTCAAAGGAAAGTCATCAAGGCTATATTTGGTGGTTAAGAAGAATCATATAAAAAATTATACTAATATTGTGAGTGAGCAGTTAAGCCTAGAACTGTTTATGAGATACAGAAATCTCAAGTAAATAGATTTGAACATTTATTATAGAGCTTCGATCCATCTATTAAAGGATGAAAATTCTATCAGCCAGTATTGAGTATAAATATGATATTTTTTCTAGGCAAATATTATAGTACTTTATTAATTGCGTATGCATAGATGCTAATAATGGAGTTTTTTTATTTGCATTTGGTGCGGTTGAGTCTGAAAGTAATGATTCGTAGGAGTGGTTTCTAACTAGAATGCGCAATCTAATTAAGATAGTATATACACGAAGATATCTATGTATTATTAGCCACAAACATTCTGGTTTACTATGCAGCATAGCATCTGTCTTACTTCATGCTGCTCATCGATATTGTCTCTGTCATTTTAGAGAAACTTTTAAGAAGACATTACGTACTCTAGGTATTCAGGCAGTTGAATTTATGTGTGATAAAATGTACAATGCCAGCAACACTGATGTTTAGGATAGTTTTGTCTAGTATATGCAAGATATTGCAGTTGTACATCCGGATACTAATAAATGGCTGGAAGATAAAGGATTTGAAAAATAGACACTTATTCATGATAAAGTTTTAGATATGGTACTATGACTACCAACACATCTGAATGTTTCAATGGTGTTCTGAAACGTGCGCATAGACTGCCCGTTCAAGCACTTATTTGTGCAATATATTATCATACAATTAGTCTTTTTTTGAAACAGCAGAAGAATGCTATTAGCTGGGAGTCTGAAGCTGTTTCACCCTACGTACTTAAGGTGCGAACAATGTCACGGAAGCATGCAGAAGAAGCTGAATCATATGTATTTTCTATTAGGATAAATTTTAAAAAATAGGAAGTTAATGATTACATTTCTGAAAAATAAGTATTTAGTTATCACAGGTGCTACTTATAGCTTGGGTAGTTATTGAGTGACATCTCCCTGATCGTGTCATGTGTCAGTTCGCATACCAGCAGCATTTCCCACTGGGGGTGGCAGATCTGAACTTCAGGAGGATTGATGCTCGAGAATGAGTATCGATAGATTGGTTTGATGAGCACTCCTTGTATAGGCATTTATGGAGAGGATATTTGGACTTGTTCAGCACCCCCAGATAGTCAATGAGAAAAATATTGATGCATTGAGAGTGTACATGGATTGATACAATTCTTGGGCACGCCTACTTCATATTTTCCTGCAGCACTAGTTATTAAAGGATTTATGAATTTTATAGCTTTTAAATAATTTAAATGTGACATGATCTACGTAGAAGATCTATATGACAAAATATGGACAAAAACAGAAGATCTATAATGATGTCGCGTTTCAAGATTTTCAGCCTTCCAAGAACTATGGAATACAAAACTTATAATTGAAAAATGAGATGAAATATATATTTGATTTATTTGCAGGTAATATTTCAATGAAAAAAATATAACTTCACTGTGAATACTTATTATGTACTAAATTATAAAATAAATTTTGTAATATTTCTAAAATAATATATATATTATTTTTAAAAAAATAAAAAAAAAATAAAAAAAAAACTAGAAGTCGCCCAGCGCGGGCAACTTCTGGTATGTAGAAGTCACCCGCGCGTCGGGCGACTTCAACTTAATGGTGCTCCCATTAATGTCGTCTGAAACATGTTCTCTTTATTAATTTTTTCTTAATTATGAATATTATTAATTAGTTAATTAAAAATACCTAAATTAAAAAAAAAGTCAAATTACACCCAGGTCCCTGAGTTTAATAATTAATAACGTGCAGGTTCACCTTTTTAAAATTTTAACATCGGGGGTCCCTGAGTTTTAATAAATTATTAAATCAGTTCTTTTTTATTTTTTTATTATTTTTTTAGAATTATCATTTTATCTCTGCCCCTCTCGCTCTTCTCTCGATCTCGCGCACGCGCGAGCTATCGGCGGGAGGAGAGAAAAGGGCAGGGTAAAATGATAATTTTAAAAATTTAATAATAAGAAAATCATCCGAGCGCACGAGACGGAATTCGCCTTCTTTCTATTCGTTCTCGTTCCCCGCACGAATATATATATGCCTTACGCGCAGTGCGCTGCGCGTGCGGGGAACGAGAACGAATAGAAAGAAGGCGAATTCCGTCTTGTGCCGGGGTGGTCGAAGAAGATGAAAAGAAAGATGAGAATAACTGGAGAAGGGAGATGGCAGAGGTGAATGTGCCTGGCTAGACCTATAACTCTGCGGTAACTCTTCCGATCTATCTCCATGCCAATCACTCTTGCTCTATCAAAGAAGCCTGTCGGTTTTCTTGCCAGCTGCGGTAATATACCTGCCTTGAGACCGAACACCGCAATGTCGTCTTCACTGCTTCACTGATCTAGGGAAAGTTCTACTCCAAATCATTCATCTCTCGATTTGCCCAGTTTCGTCCTTGTAATCGTTTAAGCGATGTCCAGGCCGCTTCACCGCGGACTGCGGATCGGCGTGTCGAATCAGAGTTACGGCAAGGAATTCACTGGAAATGGCTTTTTTGCCGCAGAGCTATCAAGCCCTGCTGGGTCCAGGAGCCGGCAGAGCCTCACTCTTGGCTGCCTCAAGCTCGGTCTAGTCGTCGTTATAGTCTTCGCTCTCTTGGGATCGCTTTATGGGATTGTCGCCATATCCAGCTTCTCCAGGGAAAGCATGTACCGGGGCTACCGGCGGCTACAGGAGCAGCTAGTTGCCGATCTTGCCGAAATCGGGGAGCTTTCTAGTGGCGTTTCAAGGCTGAATGAGGTTGAGTTCTGCCCGCCCGAGTACGAGAACTATGTGCCATGTTATCAGAATGTGTCAGGTAATTCGGATTCAGCAGATCCGGATGCGGAGGTGGAGTACGAGAGAAGATGCCTAGCAGGATCTGACAGAGAGCAGGGTTGCTTGATTCCACCGCCGAAGAATTATAGAATTCCATTGCGGTGGCCAAGTGGGAGAGACTTCATTTGGAAGGAGAATGTTAAGATTACAGCGAACGAGTTCTCCTCAGGGAGCTTGACTAAGAGGTCAACTTTCTCTCTTTGCTTTTCAAAAAAAAAAAAAATCTCTTTAAGATACTTCTTTTAAGTGAAAACCTCGATTATACCTGAATTAGGGCGTTTAATTTGGTATTAGGATGATGGTTGAAGAAGAGCAGATCTCCTTCAGATCGGATTCGCTTATGGTTGATGGAGTTGAGGACTATTTGCACCAGATAGCTGAGATGATTGGGCTGAAGAATGAGTCCAACTTTAATGATGCTGGGGTGAGTGCCTCCTTTTCTTTTGTTTCCCTGCTTTATGTTTCCGAAGATGTCATTTATCTTATATTAACATGTGGAGAAAAGGGAAGTTGTGCAACAAGAATATTTAGATTTGTGAATCTATTGGTCTCATCTTCAACATATAACATTAGCTCTTCTTGGAGTACTTCATTCATTTTCATATGAATTTTGCAATATCTACTGCGCCAAGATAGCTACATGTAACTCTTCACTTCTAAGAAGTTAACCATGAATCACACAGCATAAGTGGAGAAAGTGTCAATTAGTTTTGAAGATTGAGACTTGAGCACATTCTTCTTTTATGATATATTGTATTGCTGGTCTTCCATATGTGGTAATGTTAGGGTTATGTTAAAGCAAAAAATCTGTCAATTTAGATAGACAGCTGATCTCGCATTTTGGGCGATTGTTAGACGTGAGGCCCATTAACCAAATCACCAAGGAGGGAGGGTTTCTTTTTTGATAGAAAGGAGTGATGGTTGCAACCATATGATGTGAGAGAAAATAAAAAGAAATTAGAAATAGGGAAAGAAACAGCAACACTTTTTTTTATATAGAAAGCTCTCCAACTAGGAGAAACCATGATGTTCGTAAGTGACTTGAGGAGGAGAAGTTATACAAGGCAGTTCAAGTGTTACATGAGATGGAGGAGTAATGATATTTGCACTCCTGCTGGTGGGTGTTGACCTTCTAGCGTGTTGAAATCTTCTCTTCTTAGTGGATCGTTGATCTCCTAGTTGCCTCAATGTCCCTCTTGCTTAGGCATCTCTGTGAAATGAAGTTTCTATCACCTAGGAATTCTCGGGAGGTGAGGTTTCTATCACCTTAGGATATGTAGGAGGTGAGATCCCTATCACTAATGACTTCCTTTGAGATTGTTATAGGCTACCTTGGCACTTCGGATGATGATATTTTGTGAATGCGGCCTGTCATGTTAAATCTAGTTGAATTTCTCCGATAACGGTCTCAGGCCTCTCCTTAGTTTAGGCAATTAATTCTTGCATGTGCAATAAGATTAAGGCTAAACTAGCATGGAAGGGCGTGTTGTTCCCTTCACTGTGGTAAATCTTCATAATAGGATTTGTGGGTACGGAGCCTTATTATATACCAAGTTCTAGGAGCAATTCTTACCTCTGTATTGGGTTTTAGGAGGACAATGATGTCCATGTGTAAAATGTATTGTGGGTTTTAGAGTTTTGTACTACTACTTGGTGTGGGGCTTGTCACTGCTTAGGTGGACTTCTCGTTGAACCTCGACGTTGGTTGAGATCTTTGTTGTACGAGATACTCCTATTCATGCCATCTCATGAATTGGGCACGAGGTAGAGTCGCAAGCTGCCTCTTATGTGTATGGGACTACTTCTCTTCGTGTTTTCCTACTTGACTATAATTGCCAAGTGTCTTCTAATGACACGTGTAGGGTTCAAATTGAACGCCTTTTTTTTGATATTAACAGGTCACATCTCACAGTACCATTGATTCTTGTGATCTTGTGGCGCACGAATTGAATGTAAACTGTTATATTTAAGTCATTTTCTTACATACTTTTTATAGTCTTATTTTCCTTCTAATTCTACAAACTGCATATACAAAATAGGTGAATATCTCCAAAAGATATTCTCATCTTTGTTTTTTTGGCTTTCTTCGAACTATTTATTTCTTGCAAAAGTTATTTTTGTCTGAACTCTAGTTCAACATCTTTTCATAACTTGTAATCATGCTTTTCTGTACTATTCCTTTTGTTCTACTTATTTATGTTCTCTTCATGTTATACACGCACCAGTCACCTTTGATTTTTCTCAATAACCTTTTATCTTGGTGTTACATTCATCTACTCATCCCACAACTTGGATAAATACAAAAATAAAAAGTTTTTAGCATTATTATTCATTTTTCCAGTGAGCTTTGCCCATCTCACTTTTTTGCTAGGCATCTTGTAAATAGGATTAATGGTGCATGTTATTCGTCCTCATTTGTTAGGCACACTTCCATTTTCCATTTATTATGTAATTCCATATCTTCAACGTCTGTTTTTCCCCCCACCCAGTAATTTATGTCTTTAGATTATTTGCTTAAAATTCCTCATTACTCCTACAGTTTCATTTATTCATTATTATTTGATAACTTAAATTTTACTTTACAGGTGAGAACTGTCCTAGATATAGGGTGTGGCTTTGGTAGTTTTGGGGCGCACCTTTTCTCTAAGCAACTCTTGACCTTGTGCATTGCCAGCTATGAAGATTCTGGCAGTCAAGTACAGGTTACTTTAGAGAGAGGAATACCTGCTATGATTGGTTCTTTTGAATCCAAACAATTACCATATCCCAACCTGTCCTTTGACATGTTACACTGTGCAAGTTGTGGAATTGACTGGGAAAAAAATGGTGCGTATCTTATACTAGGAAATGTAGTTGGTATACTCTTTACGCTTGCTTGCAGCAGATAAAGGGTTTCTGTGTCAAGTACTTGAATATCTAAGGCTCTGTTTGGTAATAAGAAAAAAAAGAAGATTTGGTTGAAATTTATAGTGATTTTTGAAAAATGTGTATGATGTGAAATAAAGTAAGTTTGTTATATTAAAAATTGTGTATGATATGAAATAAAGTTAAGTGATTTATTGAGAATTGTGTTGGATGTGAAATAAAGTGATTATTTAATATTGGAATTTGTGTGAGATAAGATATAAAATAATTTTTTAAATTTTTTTAAAATAAATTTAAGATTTTGATTATGGGTAATTTTAGCCATGATTTTTAGTCCATTGCCAAACAGGGCCTAAATGTGAGTTGATAGGAGTGATGGAACTTTGCTAAAAGGTTGATATGTAAAGGTATCACCATAATTGATTATTTACCATGTGTCCCATTTAACACTGAAAAGTAATCATTCTTCATTATTGATGTTCGGATTTACAAACCACACCCCGCTCCCTTCAACACACACACGCAAAATTCTGATTGTTTCTTTTAGGTTAGCGATGTCTTCTTGCAGGGACTGTCTGTTTACCTGACTCAAAGAAAATGAAAGCCTAGTACATTTTGTGGTTTATAATTACATAAGGGTGTTGTTACATTTCTGGTTGATAAATCTGTCTGAATATTATCCATTTTCCTGATTTCTTTCAGAAAACAATGCTTCGTCAGGAATGGAAAACATAATGAAAGAAGAATAAATTGGTAAAGGTTGCTTAAAAAACTCTGCAAATTTTGATGAAAACTTTTCTAATCCCTAGAAGAAAAATATACTTAGAATTGGCAAAACCTTTAGACGGATAATTTGTGTGGAGAGTATATTTTTTTGAATTTCAGTGCAATTGCCCATTAATATCGTGTCTATAGCACTTTCATTTGCCTTCTCAGCGATATTTTCAACTGTTATATTAACTATAAATGCTCATGAAAGTCTTACTTCTGATGTCAAGTATGCCTACAAATTATATGCTTTTTTACTGTATTGATGACAAATACTGCATAGCATCATGAAAAGCTTCAAGCATTCCAATTTTAGCGGATTCTTGTCTGCTTAACCTATTTTCTGGAATGCATTGTTGTAGATGGGCTTTTCTTGGTTGAAGTTGACAGACTTTTGAGACCTGGAGGCTTCTTCATATGGACTTCACCTTCAAACGCTCAAAGATCATTGCATGATGAGGACAAGCGGAAAAAATGGAATTATGTACAGGATTTTGCTAAAAGTCTTTGCTGGGATTTGTTGTCACAAGAAGATGAAACAGTTCTGTGGAAGAAGACTAGTACAAAGAAATGTTACAGTTCTAGGTAATATCTCACTATTTGCTTGGAGGCAATGCTCAATCACTTGGGATTGCTACCATGGATTAAATGCTGCCACGTTATGTGCACTCTAATCTGGTTCTTGATTGATTAACAATTATAAATTGGTGTATTCTTAGGAAGTCTGGACCTACCACTTGTGGCAAGAACCAAGAAGACGAGTCATCTTATTACCAACCTCTCAAACCTTGCATCGGAGGAACCGGAAATGAGCGGTGGGTTCCCATTGAGCACAAAAGACCCTGGCCTTCTCAACCTGACTTGAATCAAACTGAACTCATTGTGTATGGTATGAAAAAGAGCTGAAAAAACCATGAATATATTGTGAATTTGTTGCTATCTATTCTGCTTTTATATGAGGATGCTATGAGAAATTTCTAGATGCTCCCTTATCTAAAAGCACAGCGAATGTACATGTTACAATAGCTTGCGATAGTGATTCATCAAATGGAAATCACTGTTCCCGATTTAGTTAGATTTTCTTCTAAAGGTTCATTTATAGCTGATTTTGTTGGACTCATTTGACAGATTTTTATTTGCTGCTAGGGCTTCACCATGAGGAGTTTGCTGATGATTCAATTAATTGGATTCCTACTGTTCGAAATTACTGGTCCCTTCTTTCACCTCTTATATTCTCTGACCATCCTAAGAGGCCTGGTGATGAGGATCCGTTGCCACCCTTCAATATGCTCAGAAATGTATTAGATATGAATGCACACTTTGGAGGGTTTAATGCAGCTTTGTTGGCATCCGGAAAGTCTGTATGGGTCTTGAACGTGGTTCCTACAAACGGACCCAATTACCTTCCTCTAATTCTTGATCGGGGATTTGTTGGTGTTCTGCATGATTGGTAAGCATAATATTTGTTTTCTCTAGTTGAAAACAGTAGTTGTTTGCAGCCCACCTATCTAGAAAAGTTCTTGGAAGCATTAGATATAGAACTTTCTGCTAATATTTTTCTTATCTTTTTGTATTTCAAATTTTGTAAGAAACCGAAGCATATAGCTAGATAGATGGAGCTATGCCTTTTGACAGGATTAAGAATCACGTGCAACATTTTGAGGCCCTGAAAGATTAGGCCAGGAACTTCCTGTCTTGCATGTTAGATATTAATTTTACTGGTTGTCTGCTGGTTGTGCGTAAACTTCAGAAATGAGGGAGGGATTTTGAGGCTTGGTATTTGTTATATAGGCGTTTATGAAATCTGCCATGCATACTATGTTGTGTGTTCTTGTCAATATTCAAAACTCGAAAAGAAGTATGAACAAAAACCATGCAGATACACTGTCAAGTATCTCCGTAGGCTTGTTATTTGTTCATCGTCACCTCCACCATCATCGATAATAGCCTAGTGTACTGTCAATGTTTCTATAATATATGAAGTTATTTTGCAACTTTTAGCTGTGTTACGCATGTTTCATGGTTTGTGCTAAACACATGTCAAACTGGATATTAATAAACATTTGTATGAACCTCCTAAGTCCTCCTTGTCCTTTTATCATTATATTCTCCCTAGGTTGCTTCATCTTTTGAAATGGTTAACCAAGGATGGTGATATCCCTCATGAAAGAAGTAGATGAAAGGTTTGGATACAATAGAATAAATTCCAACGTTGCCCCCAAAAATTTACCAGTTTGTGTGCTGTCATGTAACGAAACTGATGCGGACGGAAAAAGGAAATTGCAAATAATAATTTAAGATAATTATATTTAGCAAAATTGATTAGCAAATTATTTTAATTAAGAGAAAAATATTTTTTAGGTAAATTATATGATAAATAAGATTTTTGAATCCCATAAATTAAGATATTTTAAAATTAAAATTAAATTGAATCGTATGATAAATAAGAATTTATCAATTTAGATTAGGGCGTCAATTTAAATTCAATAAATCAGATCCAAGGTTCAGGAATTTAGGACAGACGTCTCACAGTTAAATCCAACAGTAATTGACACACAAAGAGATATCGGATCACACAATTAGAGCCAAATAAATAATTCAAGTCAAGCAAATAATTTGTATAGAAATCGAATAATCAGATTAATTGAGTTCGGAAAAAAGTTACCAACGAGTTGAATCGGAGACGAGCCACTGATCTGATCGAGTACGGAGCGCGCGGGCGACGGACAAGCGAGCGGGCGCAGGAGGCGCGCGGGCA
>JAEMOT010003714.1:0-19700 GCA_019297695.1 Apostasia ramifera
TCTTTCAGAGACCGACCTTGACTAGTATCAAGGTCCGGATTAATTCCATCTAGTTCTATTAAGCCACATCATAATTAATTTACAGGATCAATTAATTTGCTTGAGCCATAATTAACGTTACGTTAAATGCAAATGGAGTACAAGCATTTAGAGTATGATTCATTGCATAATAAATTATTTTAACTGAATAAAAGCAATTGTGTGAGTATTCAATTAATTTTTAATGTAATCGAAGATAATATAAGTAATATGACTTTAATCTTATCTATATGAAGATTGTTTAACATAATAGTCTTATTACACACCTAATGTTTGCTATATTGATGTTTTTCTATCGAAAATTGATATTTGACGATCTATTAGGGACATTTTTTTGCATTTTAATATAATACCTTTAATTACACATCTATTTGCGAGTATATCGATCAATTTTAAGAGAATAGGCTCTTTTAGGGTCTGATTTATGATATATCAAGTAGAATAGTAATGTTTTTGCAGCTATTCATTACATTACGTTAAATTCAAGTGGAGTACAAGCATTTGGAGTATGATTTATTGCATAATAAGTTATTTTAGCTGAATAGAAGCAATTGTGTGAGTATTCAATTAGTTTTTAATGTATTTGAAGAGAATATAAGTAATATGACTTTAATCTCGTCTATATGAAGGTTTTTTAACATAATACTCTGATTACACACCTAATGTTTGCTAGATTGATGTATTTCAGTCAAAAAATGATATGTGGCGATCTATTTGGGACATTTTATTGCTTTTTAATGTAATACCGTTAATTACGCATCTATTTGTTAGTATATCGATCAATTTTAAGAGAATAAGCTCTTTTAGGGTCAGCTTTATGACATATCAATAAATTTGAGTTGAATAGTGATGTTTTTGCAGCTATTCATTGCATTACGATAAATTCAAGTGGAGTACAAGCATTTAGAGTACGATTCATCACATAATAAGTTATTTTAACTGAATACAAGCAATTGTTTGAGTATTCAATTAGTTTTTATTGTATTTGAATAGAATATATGCAATTTGACTTTAATATTGTCTATATGAAGGTTTTTTAACATAATACTCTGATTACACACCTAATATTTGCTATATTGATGTATTTCAATCAAAAATTGATATTTGGCGATCTATTAGGGACATTTGATTGCGTTTTGATATAATACCTACAATTATATTTATATTTATCAGTATATCGATCCATTTTAAGAGAATAGGCTCTTTTACGATCTAATTTATGACATATTACTGAATTTGAGTTCAATAGTGATGTTTTTGCTGCTATTGTTTACATTACGTTGAATTCAAGTGGAGTACAAGCATTTTGAGTACGATTCATAGCATAATAAGTTATTTTAACTGAATACAATCAATTGTGTGAGTATTTAATTAGTTTTTAATATATGTGAAGAGAATATATGCAATTTAACTTTAAGCTTGTCTATATGAAGGTTTTTTAACATTATACTCTGATTCATCTAATGTTTTCTAGATTGATGTATTTCAGTAAAAAAAAGATATGTGGCGATCTATTAGGGACATTTGATTGCGTTTTAATATAATACCTACAATTATACATCTATTTATCAGTATATCGATCAATTCTAAGATAATAGCCTATTACGGTCTTATTTATGACATATTATTGAATTAGAGTTGAATAGTGATGTTTTTGCAGCTATTTCATTGCATTACGTTGAATTGAAGTCGAGTACAAGCATTTAGAGTATGATTCATTGCATAATAAGTTATTTTAACCGAATACAAGCAATTGTGTGAGTATTCAAGTAGTTTTTACTGTATTTGAAGTGAATATATGAAATTTGACTTTTATCTTGTCTATATGAAGGTTTTTAACATAACAATTTGATTACACACCTAATGTTTGCTATATTGATGTATTTCATTCGAAAATCGATATTTGGCATTCTATTAGGGACATTTTATTGCGTTTTAATGTAATACCCATAATTACACATCTATTTATCAGTATATCGATCAATTTTAAGAGAATAGGCACTTTTAGAGTTTGATTTATTACATATCAAGTAGAATAGTGATGTTTTTGCAGCTATTCACTGCGTTACGTTAAATGCAAGTGGAGTACAAGCATTTAGAGTATGATTCATTGCATAATAAATTATTTTAACTGAATAAAAGCAATTGTGTGAGTATTCATTTAGTTTTTAATGTAATCGAAGAGAATATAAGCAATATGACTTTAATCTTGTCTATAAGAAGATTGTTTAACATAATACTCTTATTACACACCTAATGTTTACTATATTAATGTATTTCAATCGAAAATTGATATTTGGCGATCTATTAGGGACATTTTATTGCGTTTTAATATAATACCTTTAATTACACATCTATTTGCGAGTATATCAATCAATTTTAAGAGAATAGGCTCTTTTAGGGTCTTACTTATGACATGTCAAGTAGAATAGTAATATTTTTGCAGTTATTCATTACAATACGTTAAATTCAAGTGGAGTACAAGTATTTAGAGTATGATTCATCGCATAATAAGTTTTTTAACTGAATACAAGCAATTGTGTGAGTATTCAATTAGTTTTTATTGTATTTGAAGAGAATATATGCAATTTGACTTTAATCTTGTCTATATGAAGGTTTTTAATATAATACTCTGATTACACACCTAATATTTGTTATATTGATGTATTTCAAAAGAAAATTGATATTTGATGATCTATTAGAATTATTTAATTGCGTTTTAATGTAATACCTAGAATTATATATTTTTTTATCAGTATATCGATTAATTTAAGAGAATAGGATCTTTTAGGGTTTGTTTTATGACATCAAAGAATTTGAGTTGAATACATTTTTGCAGCTATTCATTATATTACGTTGAATTCTAGAGGAGTACAAGCATTTATAGTACGATTCATCGCATAATAAGTTATTTTTACTTAATACAAGCAATTGTGTGAGTATTCAATTAATGTTTATTATATTTGAAGAGAATATATGTAATTTGACTTTAATCTTGTCTATATGAAGGTTTTTAACATAATACTCTGATTACACACCTAATGTTTGCTATATTGATGTATTTCAATCGAAAATTAATATTTGACGATCTATTAGAATTATTTGATTGCGTTTTAATGTAATACCTATAATTAAACATCTATTTGTCAGTATATCGATTAATTTTAAAAGAATAGGCTCTTTTAGGGTCAGATTTATGACATATTTTTTTTTTCTTTTTTTTTTCTTTTTTATGACATATCAAGTAGAATAGTGATACTTTTGCAGCTATTCAATGCATTACGTTAAATTCAAGTGGAGTACAAGCATTTAGAGTATGATTCAATGCATAATAAGTTATTTTAACTGAATAAAAGCAATTGTGTGAGTATTCAATTAGTTTTTATTGTATTTAAAGAGAATATAAGCAATATGACTTAAATCTCGTCTATATGAAAATTTTTAACATAATACTCTGATTACACACCTAATGTTTGCTAGATTTATCTATTTCAGTCAAAAAATAATATGTGGCGATCTATTAGGGACAATTTATTGCTTGTTAACGTAATACCTTTAATTACACATCTATTTATCAGTCTATCGATCAATTTTAAGAGAATAAGCTCTTTTAGGGTCATCTTTATGACATATCAATAAATTTGAGTTGAATAGTGATATTGTTGCAGCTATTCATTGCATTGCGTTAAATTCAAGTGGAGTATAAGCATTTAGAGTACGATTCATCGCATAATAAATTATTTTAACTAAATACAAGCAATTGTGCGAGTATTCAATTAGTTTTTATTGTATTTGAAGAGAATATATGCAATTTGACTTTTATATTGTCTATATGAAGGTTTTTTAACATAATACTCTGATTACACACCTAACATTTGCTATATTGATGTATTTCATTCGTAAATTGATATTTGGCGATCTATTAGGGACATTTGATTGCGTTTTAATGTAATACTTATAATTACACTTCTATTTATCAGTATATTGATCAATTGCAAGAGAATGAGCTCTTTTAGGGTCTGATTTATAACATATCAATGAATTTGAATTGAATAGTGATGTTTTTGCAACTATTCATTTCATTATGTTGAATTCAAGTAGAGTACCAGCATTTAGATTATGATTCATCGCATAATAAATTATTTTAACTTAATACAAGCAATTGTGTGAGTATTCAATTAGTTTTTTATGTACTTGAAGAAAATATATGAAATTTAACTTTAATCTTGTCTATTTGAAGATTTTTTAACATAATACTCTGATTACACACTTAATATTTGCTATATTGATGTATTTTAATCGAAAATTGATATTTAGCGATCTATTAGGGACATTTGATTGCGTTTTAATATAATATCTATAATTACATATCTATTTGTTAGTATATCGATCAATTTTAAGAGAATGGGCTATTTTAG
Organism: Apostasia ramifera; assembly: GCA_019297695.1. Lineage (NCBI taxonomy): Eukaryota > Viridiplantae > Streptophyta > Magnoliopsida > Asparagales > Orchidaceae > Apostasia > Apostasia ramifera. The sequence continues at coordinate 4,458 of JAEMOT010003714.1, forward strand.
GGTCTGATTTATGATATATCAATGTATTTGAATTGAATAGTGATGTTTTTGCAGCTATTTATTACATTACGTTGAATTCAAGTGGAGTACAAGCATTTAGAGTTCGATTCATCGCATAATAAGTTATTTTAATTGAATTCAGGCAATTGTGTGATTATTCAATTAGGTTTTATTGTATTTGAATAGCATATATTCAATTTGACTTTATTCTTGTCTATATTAAGGTTTTTTAACAGAATACTCTAATTACACACCTAATATTTCCTATATTGATGTATTTCAATCGAAGATTGATATTTGGCGTTCTATTAAGGACATTCGATAGCGTTTTAATGAAATACCTATAATTACACATTTATTTGTCAGTATATCAATCAATTTTACGAGAATAGGCTCTTTTATGGTCTAATTTATAACATATCAATGAATTTGTGTAGAATAATGATGTTTTGCTGCTATTCATTGTGTTACGTTAAATTCAAGTGGAGTACAAGCATTTAGAGTATGATTCATTGCATTATAAGTTATTTAAACTGAATAAAAGCTATTCTCTAAGTATTCAATTATTTTTTAATGTATTTAAAGAGAATATATGAAATATGACTTTAATCTTGTATATACGAAGGTTTTTTAACATAATACTCTGATTACACACCTAATATTTGCTAGATTGATGTATTTCAATTAAAAAATAATATGTGGCGCTCTATTAGGGACATTTTATTTCGTTCTAATGTAATATCTTTAATTACACATCTATTTATCAGTATATCGATCAATTTTAAGAGAATAAGCTCTTTTAGGGTCAGATTTATGACATATCAATGAATTTGAGTTGAATAGTGACATTTTTGCAGCTATTCGTTGCATTGAGTTAAATTCAAGTGGAGTACAAGCATTTAAAGTACGATTCATCGTATAATAATTTATTTTAACTGAATACAAGCAATTGTGTGAGTTTTCAATTAGTTTTTATTGTATTTGAAGAGAATATATGCAATTTGACTTTAATCTTGTCTATATGATGGTTTTTAACATAATACTCTGACTACACACCTAATGTTTGCTATATTGATATATTTCAATTGAAAATTAATATTTGACAATCTATTAGGATTAATTGATTGTGTTTTAATGTAATACATGTAATTACACATCTATTTATTAGTATATCGATTAATTTTAAGAGAATGGGCTCTTTTAGGGTCTGATTAAGGACATATTAATGAATTTGAGTTGAATAGTGATGTTTTTGCAGCTATTCATTGCATTACGTTGAATTCAAGTGGAGTACAAGTATTTAAAATATATTAGGGACATTTGATTACGTTTTGATATAATACCTACAATTATACATCTATTTATCAGTATATCGATCAATTTTAAAAGAATAGGCTCTTTTACGATCTGATTTATGACATATTATTGAATTTGAGTTGAACAGTGATGTTTTTGCAGCTATTCATTACATTCCATTGAATTCAAGTAGAGTACAAGTATTTAGAGTACGATTTATCGCATAATAAGTTATTTTAACTGAATTTAAGCAATTGTGTGAGTATTTAATTAGTTTTTAATGTATTTGAAGAGAATATATGCAATTTAACTTTAATCTTGTCTATATGAAGATTTTTTAACATAATACTCTGATTACACACCTAATGTTTGCTATATTGATGTATTTCAATCGAAAATTGATATTTGTTGATCTATTAGGGACATTTGATTGTGTTTTAATATAATATCTATAATTATACATCTATTTATCAGTATATTGATCAATTGTAAGAGAATAGGCACTTTTAGGGTCTGATTTATGATATATCAATGAATTTGAGTTGAATAGTGATGTTTTTGCAGCTATTCATTGCATTACGATAAATTCAAGTGGAGTACAAGCATTTAGAGTACGATTCATCACATAATAAGTTATTTTAACTGAATACAAGCAATTATTTGAGTATTCAATTAGTTTTTACTGTATTTGAAGTGAATATATGTAATTTGACCTTAATCTTATCTATATGATAGTTTTTTAACATAATACTCTGATTACACACCTAATGTTTGTTATATTGATGTGTTTCATTCGAAAATTGATATTTGACATTTTATTAGGGACATTTGATTGTGTTTTAATGAAATACCTATAATTACACATCTATTTGTCAGTATATTGATCAATTTTAAAAGAATAGACTTTTTTAGGGTCTAATTTATGACATGAATGAATTTGATTTGAATAGTGACGTTTTTGCAACTATTCATTTCATTACGTTGAATTCAAGTAGAGTACAAGCATTTAGAGTACGATTCATTGCATAATAAGTTATTTTAACTGAATACAAGCAATTGTGTGAGTATTCAATTAGTGTTTTTTGTATTTGAAGAGAATATATAAAATTTTACTTTATTCTTGTCTATATGATGATTTTTTAATAGAATACTTTGATTACACACCTAATGTTTGCTATATTATTGTATTTCAGTCGAAAAATGATATGTGACAATCTATTAGGGATATTTGATTGTGTTTTAATGTAATAGCTATAATTATACATCTATTTATCTGTATATCGATTAAATTTAAGAGAATACGCTCTTTTAAGGTCTAATTTATGACATATCAATAAATTTGAGTTGAATAATGATATTTTTGCAGCTATTTATTGCATTACGTTGAATTTAAGTGGAATACAAGTGTTTAGAGTATGATTCATTGAATAATAAGTTATTTTTACTAAATACAAGCAATTGTGTAAGTATTCAATTAGGTTTTATTGTATTTGAAGAGAATATATACAATTTAACTTTAATCTTGTCTATATAAATATTTTTTAACATAATACTCTGATTACACACTTAATATTTGCTATATTGATGTATTTCAATCGAAAATTGATATTTGGTGATCTATTAGGGACATTTGATTGCGTTGTAATATAATACCTACAATTATACATCTATTTATCAGTACTTCGATTAATTTTAAGAGAATAGGCTCTTTTAGGGTCTGATTTATGACATATCAATGAATTTGAGTTGGATGTTTTTGCAGCTATTCATTGCATTACGTTGAATTCAAGTGAAGTACAAGCATTTAGAGTACGATTCATTACATAATAAGTTATTTTAACAGAATATAAGCAATTGTGTGAGTATTCAATTAGTTTTTACTATATTTGAAGAGAATATATGTAATTTAACTTTAATCTTGTCTATGTGAATGTTTGTAACATAATACTCTTAAGTACACACCTAATGTTCGCTATATTGATGTATTTCAATCAAAAATCAATTTTTGACGATCTATTAGAATTATTTGATTGCGTTTTAATGTAATACCTATAATTATACATCTATTTATCAGTATTTAAGCTTAAATTGAATTATCAATGAATAGATGTATAATTATTGTTCTTTTGTTCAAATACATTGATATACGACAAATTAGTTTCTAAGAGAAATAATTTAGATTAAATATATCAATATACCATCAAATAGTTGCATGATTGCTACTATAAAATTAACAAACCCTTATAAATATCAAATCAGTCTTTAAACATTTGTATTTAATTGAAAAAAATTGATATAACATATATACATTACGGAATTGTGAGTATTGGAGGTTTATGACTTGATACAGAGTACATTTATGCCTAAACACTAATATTCTTTTAAAATATAATAAAACTTCCTCAAATTGTTATACAGTTGCTAGTATTCACTTAACATTACTTAATATATAATGAATTAATCTCTAAATGTATATGTTTTATTTAAATACATAGATATAACAATAATTACAGTGTAATTGCCAGTATTCAATTCAAAGATATTGATTTAGAATAAATTAGTTATTAAAAGTGATTTTAGTGAAAATACATCATTCTATCAAATATTTACATAATTTATTGTGTTAGATTAAAATACCTTGATATATTCCAAATCGCTTCACAAATATTTATATTTAGTTCAAATACATTGATGTAGCAGTTAAAATGTTATCTAATTGATAGTATTTTGTTCAAACACACTAAAAAACTTTCGAGTGGGCCTATAATACCAAGTATTTATTTAAAATAACTTGATATATTGCGTGTTAGTCCTTAAATGCAAGTATTCAGCTTAAACTTGTTGATATGGCAATGAATAATTCTATAATTACTGTTTTTCAATTCAAATACATTAATATATAACAAATTAGTCTTTAGAGTCGTGCATTCTATCGAATAAATAGTTGTGAAATTACTGGTATTAATTTAAAATACCATGACATATGTTAAATAGTTTCCTAAAGGTGCGTATGCTTAGGAAGTACATTGATATAATGTATGAGTTTTGTAATTATTAGTATTAAGTTAAAATAATTTCATATACGATAATATTGATGTCTAAATTCCAGCATTTTTCAAAAAAACTTTTGAAAAACATCAAATAGTCTTATAATTGCACGTACTCTATTAAAATAACTTAATATGCAGTAAATTAATCTCTAAATACGTGTATTCTTTTTAAATTCACTGATATAGCTATGATAGTTGCCTAATTCGCACTTTTGAATTAAAATATATTGATATGTAGAAACTTCATTCTTGAGAGCATTTATTTAGTTGAAATACTCTGATATAGCATCAAATAGTTGTAAATTGTTAATATGAAATTAAAACATCTTGATGTATATCGAATTGGTCTATAAATCTCTGTAATTAGTTAAGACATATTGATTTGACTTATATAGAGTTTATAATTGCTAGTAGTAAGTTAAAAATACCTAAATTTGTAATAGAATAATATTAAATGCATCGAAAAATTATCGAATGTTCATATAATTGCAAGTACTAGGATAGAGTAATTTAATATATAATGAACATGTCTCTAAATGGGTCTATGTTGCTTAAATTTATTGATATAATAATGTATAAATATGCAATTATCAATGTTCAGTTTAAATACGCTAATATATAACAAATTAATCTCCACAAGTGTGAATTCTACGGAGATACATTAGTATACTATCAAATAATTGCATAATTATAATTATTAAGTTAAAATAGATTAATATGTATCGAATAGGTCTCTGAATATATGTATTTTGTTTAAATACATCGATATAACAAATATAAGATGAATAATTAGGAGTATAGAGTTGAAATACTTTAATATATAATAAATCAACGTTTGACTGCTAGTATTCTATTGTAATACAATAAAAAGATATCGAGTAGCCCCGTAATTGCTAGTATTTACTTAAAAAAACTCCATGTGTAACAAATCGGTCACTAAAGACTTCAATTATGCTAAAACTCTTTAATATAGCAATAAATGATTGTATAATCTCCACAGTTCCTTTCAAATATGTTATGAAATAAATTAGTCTCTAAAAATATATTTTTTGATGATATGGATTGATACGCAATAACATAGCCACATAATTTCAAGCATTAAATTAAAATACTATGACATACATTTGATTCGTACTTTCAATATGTGTATTTAATAAAAACGATGTCAATATAACACGCATAAGTTATGTAATTGCAAGTTTTTAGTTAAAATACGTTAATACATAATAAATCAATGTTTAAACACTATTACACGTATTAAATAAAGTTAAAAAATTATTAAATAGTTTTATAATTGCAATTATTTAATTAACATAATAGGATAGAAATACATTGGAGCCTAAATGCGTGTATTGAGCATATCCTCATCGATATAGCAAAGAATAATTACGTAATTGTTATTTTTCAATTCAATTTGATAGATACGTAATAAATTAGTCTTTAAAAGAGTGCAATTGTTTGAACTATATCGATATCCCTTTAAATAGTTATATAATTGCGAGTGTTATGAAACAACACCTTGATATATATCGAATTAGATTCTAGATGTGTGTATTCAATTCAGATTCCTTGATATGTCATATTTCAGTGGTGCAATTGTGAGTATTATGTTAAAAATATCTTAATATAAAATAAACCAATATCTAAATGCTAGAATGCTATTCAATTGCATTGTGAAATCATTGAATACTCATACAATGACAAGTATTCAGTTAAAATAACTTAATATGTAACAAATCTATCTCTAAATACGTGTATTAAGCTTAAATTAAATCATATATCAAAAAATAGTTGTATAATCATTGTTCCTCTATTCAAATACATTGATGTACGATAAACTAGCTTTTAAGAGAAATAATTTAGTTCAAATATATTAATATTCTACCAAATAGTTACATGAATGCTTGTATAAAGTTAACAAGCCTTGATAAATATCGAATCAGTCCCTAAATATTTGTATTTAGTTAAAAAACATCACTGTAACATATATAAATTACGTAATTATAAGTATTGAGGGTAAATGATTTGGTGCGTAATAAAATAGATGCCTAAATACTAATATTCTTTTAAAATACAATAAAACTTCCTCAAATTATCGTATAATTCTTAGTATTCAATTATAATTACCTAATATGTAATGAATTAATCTTTAAATATGTATATTCAGCTTAAACCCAAAAATGTAACAATAAATTACAGTATAATTGTGACTATTCAATTTAAAGATATTGATTTATAGCAAATTAGTTTTTAAAAGTGATTTAAGTTAAAACACATCATTATATCAAATAGCTGCATAATAAATGATGTTAAATTAAAATACCTTGATATCAAATTGCTCCCCAAATATGTATATTTTGTTCATGTACATCAATATAGTCTATAAAAGTTGTGTTATTGTGAGTATTAAGTTAAAATATCTTCGTATAAAATAAAATATTATCTAATTGAGTGTATTCTATTCAAACAAATTGAAAAAATTTTGAGTGAACCTATAATTCCAAGAATTCAATTAAAATAACTTGATATGTAACGAATCAGTCCTTAAACGTAAGTACTCAGTGAAAACTTGTTGATATGGCCATAAATAGCTCTATAATTGCTATTTTTTAATTCAAATACATTAATATATAATAAATTAGTTTTTAGAATCGTGTATTCCATCGAAATACATCGATAAACTATTAAACAGTTGTAAAATTACTGGCATCATTTTAAAATACCAAGAGATATATTGATAGTTCCCTAATGGTGTATTTGCTCAAAAGTATGTTGATATAATGTATAAATTATGTAATTATTAGTATTAAGTTAAAATGACTTCACACACAATAAATTGATGTCTAAATTCTGGTACTTTTTCAAAAACTTTGAAAAATTATTAAATAGTCTTGTAATTGCTCGTACTCTATAAAATAACTTAATATATAATAAATTGATCTCTAAATATGTGTGTTCATCTTAAATTCATCAATATAGCTATAAATAGTTGCCTTGTTCACACTTTACGATTCAAATATATTAATTTGTAGAAAATTGGTCCCAGTTAGCATTTATTTAGTTGAAATACGCTGATATAGCTTCCAATAGTTGTATGATTGCTAATATGAAATTAAAATATCTTGATATATATTGAATTGGCTTATAAATCTATATATTTAGTTGAAATATATTGATTTAACTTATATGAAATTTATAATTATTAGTATTAAGTTAAAATATCTTGATTTGCAATAGAACAATATCAAATGCCTTAAAAAATTATTAAATGTTCATATAATTGCAAGTACTAAGATAGAGGAATTAATATGTAATAAACTGGTTTCTAAATGCGTATACCTCGCTTAAATTTATTGATATAATAATATATAATTGTTTAATTATAACTGTTCAATTCAAATACGCAAATATATAATAAATTAATCTATACAAGCTAGTGTGAATTCTATTGAGATACATTAGTATATTATCAAATAATTATACTTAAAATAGATTAATATATATTGAATAAATCTCTGAATATATGTATTTAGTTTAAATATATTGATATAACAAACATAAGATGAGAAATTAGAAGTATTGAGTTAAAATGCTTTAATATATAATAAATCGATGTCTGACTGTTCGTATTCTATTAAAATATAATAAAAAATTATCGAATAACGCTATAACTTTTTGTATTTACTTAAAAAAAACTCTGTATAACAAATCGATCTCTAAAAGCTTCAATTAAGTTAAAACTCTTTAATATAGAAATGAATGATTGTATTATCTCCATAGTTCCCTTCGAATACATTGATATAAATAAATCAGTCTCTAAAAGCATGTTTTTAGTTGAAATACATAAATACACAATAACATAGTCGTATAATTATAAGCATTGAGTAAAAATACCACAATATGTGCTTGAATAGGTCTTTGAATATACATATTTAATTAAAACAATATCAATATAATATGTATGGGTTATGTAATTGCTAGTATTTAGTTAAAATTAGTTAATATATAATGAATGGCGACGGTGGGTTCGACGTCTTCTGCTTCCGCCGCATTAGCAAAGAATCGATTGATATAGTTTTACAGCTCTCCTTCTCTCCTTACTTTATGTTGGCCAGCACCTTGTCAGAACAACCATGCAGTTCGCTCTATGAAACAGGTGATTAGCTCTCATTTCATGTGTTCATAGGAGCAAATATGACCTGTAGATAACTTGATAAGCCAGCTAAATGTGGCTCCCTTCAACGTGGTAGCAAGGAGCTGGCATTTCATTGCCTCGTCTGGTTGGCAGTAATGGAGGACTGCTTCAAACCCTTGGATATGCTCCCGGGGATCTGTGGTGCCCTATAGACTTTGAGACGAGAGGGCCTAAAGTCTTCTTGATCCGGCACTCGGCAAATGACATCACAAAAGGGGGTGTTAATATCAAGGAGCCCGAAAAAGACATCAGGCCCGTATTGAAGGGCCTGGGTGCCAAGAGGAAAGGGATCCCCAGGCCTGGAAAGGGGTAAAAGTCGAGGAGCAAAGGGCTGGCAAAGGATGAGGTGAGCAAGGAGGAGGTGGAAGGTTACATCCTGGTGGGGGATGCCTAGGAGATGGATGGAGCTGGAAAACTGAGCAGAGGGAGTGCCTGGAGGATGGGGACTCCTCTCTACTCCTGCTTGAGTGGTGGGAGTGCCGCCGTAGCCAGCGAGGGATTGCAGACTAGAACTGCTGTGGTCAGGGGAGGAATGAGGACAGGGCCCACTGCGATCCACGGGAGAGGAATATGTAATGATGGCAAGGTAAGAGGGGCCGTCGCGATCGGAGAAAGGGCCGGATTGACAGGAGCATTGATTGTACGGTCCTATCAAAGGGCCGTAACTTGTTGAGTGGCGAGTTTGGTGACAAGATTGGTAAGGCTCGCCAGCATTTTATGCAGCTCTGCCACACGTGTCCCTTGAGATGAGATTGGTCCAGCATAGCGTCTGGAGGTGAAGGATAAACCTCTATCTTCAGGAGCCATCACAGAGGGTTCACTAGCAGTTTGGGTGTTCCGAGTTATGGAGTTAGTTCTACGTGTCTTGGCTATCATTCTCTGGGTCTCAATAAAAGTACCAAAAATGTTGACAGAAAGAAGTGGGAGCTCCAAGAATCAACGGCACACAGCATGTTTAGCCCAGAATTCTGATTATCAAGTGGTATAATAATAATACGAAAAATCATATAACGATTTAAAGTGGTTCACGGAAGAATTCCCCTATATCCATTGGGGCGTTAGTGATAAAAATTTCACTATAAAAAAGGGGTTTGGTCAGATGACCAATACAAGGTAGATTATAAACATCATCCCTAAGGTTTGTCAGGGAGCTCAGTTTACTTGTATAGCTTGTGTTCCTCTGTGTGTTGCCTCCTCCTCTTTGGTCTATATTAGGAGGTAAGTGGGTTGTAGTGGAGTTCAGTGGATTCTCCGAAAGGGGACGCTAAGGCCTTGTTTGGCATGAGCCCAAAAATGGGCAAAAAAATATCTTAATAATATTTTAAATTTATTATAAATTTTAATAACTTTATTTCACATCCTACACACCTCCCAATATTAAAATAAATTTCTTTCCCATCAACTCTATAAAATAAATTATTTTCTCTTTTCTTACTCAAATTCATCCTCCAACCAAACAAGCCCAAATATTTCTGTTGAGCCCATACCGGCAGTCCCACCACTATCTGCCTTCGGAAAAACCGATAATAGTGGGAGGAGCACGCCGGCTCTTGGAATCTGTAATGGCTGGAGCATGCGGTTTCTTGATCTTTGCGACCCATGGGAGTTGGAAGCTATGCTGATATATCTATTGAGCCCACACTGGCGGTCCCACCAATGTCGGCCTCCAGAGAAACAGTGATAGCCCTAACCAAGGAAGTATCGCATCCAATGTTCGATGTTGCGGAGGACGCTGAGCATAAGCATCATCTCTGATGTTGTGGAACTCTCGATGTCATGCTGTAGCTTAATCACCATACATGATGTTTGGGAGATCTTGCTTGAGAGTCATAGCCGAATTCATGTCCAGTAGTATGAAGGATGCTGTAGCCTAAGCATCGTGGTCAGTATTTACGGGAAACCAAACTAACAGGATCGAGGTCTGATGAATGTAAAAGAGAAATTTGATTAATAAAAAAATGTAAGATTTGAGAGGGTCCCTCTGAGAACCACGTGTATGGTTGGGATGTGACGACGAATCCAAGTGTCAACAGATGTGAAATAAAGTGAGTTAGTTATATTAAAAATTGTGTTGGATGTGAAATAAAATAATTATTTAATGTTGAAATTTGTATAGAATGAGATATAAAATAATTTTGAAAGCTTTTTTTAAAATAAATTTAAGATTTTGACTATAATTAAAATAAGTTTTTTTTTTAATCATTACCAAATAGGGCCTTAAAACCCTAAATTTCTTTTCCTTTCACAAGCATTAAATGAAAAATATTAAAATTAAACAAAATAAACAATGTTAACGATCATAACATGTGCTTTAAAAGATATCATATGAAAACTCTTTCAATCAAAACAATATTGGACCGAACTACAATCTGGTCTACTATTTAATTCATAGTTGTTTCAGGCAAATCAATTATCGAATTACTTTAACTATTAAATTATTATTTTTTTAAAAATTTATTAAAATAATATTACTTTCTAAAAATATTATTTAATATTTATAACAATAAAATTATTTATTATATGACTTATTATCATCATAAAATTCTAAATATCATAAAAAAAATAATTTACAATGTATTAATAAACATAAATAAAAATAAAATATTATAGACTATTGTATGATAATAAAATAAAAAATTTAACTTATATACTGCAAGATTGATGAATTACAATAGTTACTAATTATTAAATTAGGCATTTAATTCAGTTCCGATTCTTGGATGTTAAAATTGAGAATTAAATTTGATCATTCGATTCCAAAAACTTTATAACTAAAACCAAACTGAATCAATTGGTTTCAATTCAATCTTGCCTCTTTGGGTATTTTAGCACACCCACAGTCCCCACGCCCAACAAACCTCCACCATTATTACCTCTGCAGTACATAAGGTTGAAGAGAGCGTGTGGCAATGTTCTATAGATTTCCATGCTACTAGCTGGTGGATCACTTATTTTATTACAGGCGCCACAATACCCACTTCATTCTAGCAATTACAAACGAATATTCTACTTGTTCATACTAACTAGCACTCAGAATGTGTATTAAAACCTTCCTTTCATTACTTGGAAGGAGAAAGGAGGAGACAAAAAAGAAAATCTTTGTTAACATGCTTCATTTGGTTTGAGTTTTTTTTTTAACAAAAAAAAAATTATTTTCTAGATCTAATAAGAAAAAAATATACTTTAGCATTAAAAAGTATGTAAGATGTGAAATAAAATTAATTATAATATTTATATTTGTATTGAAAGTGAAATAAAATTAATTTTTATAGTTGAAATTTGTATTGGACCAAAAAAAGAGCCTAAACCAAACGAGGCCAGGTGACAGTGAAAAATTATGTAATTTGTTAGTGACAAGCTTTGTATTTATTTATTCTTATTAAAATTCTTTGATTGAGTTGATCGGTGGATACAGGAGAATCTCTCCAAATCACCTTAAATCATTATTTCATTCATTCATCTTCTTTATAATTTTTTCTTTATTCTATAATCATTAATTTTTTTTATGAGCACATACTATTTTATGTTTTTTCGACACCTTCGAAGTAGATTTTCATCGTAATTTGTTTTTACTGTTGGTTTTAACACAATTTAAATATATATTGTGAATTCAATTTTTAAATAATACGCAAATTATCAAATTAGCTGATTTATTTCTAATTAACAAACTGATGCTATAAATTAGTCCAAATCATGCCAGTAATACGGCTTGGAGTTCTTTTATTATTTATTAAAATAAAATTTAAAAAAAAAACGCGGCTTGGAGTTCTGCGAGAATGAGTCGGCGGCATCTCCTTCCCAACGAATTTGTCTGCTCGATTGTTGCTCGGCTTGGGGTCGGCGACTATTCGCGCGCACGCGCCGTGTGCAGAGAGTGGGATCGTGCCATTGCCGACCGCCGTCGTTACCATCTCTCCTACCTCCCTGAGATTTCCGGCCGCCGCTTTCAGAGGACGGATGGCACCTTCGATCTAATCTCCCTCCAGCCTCGCAGGGCAATTTCCTTACCCGAGCCGAGCTCTCTCTGCCCTCCCTCTCCGCCAATGTCGCCCCGAGGACGCCCGAATCCGTCGCACTGCATATGGATCAGTCGGGGAGTTCTGGTACCGCACTGGAAATCGTGATGAATTTCATGTGAGTGAATTTCCGGATGTGTACGTCAAAAAGATAGTGCCCTTCACCGTGCCCTAAGGCATGGTCGGCCTTCTTACTTCGTTCGGCAGGCCCTGCAAGATCATCGCCGTTGCTAAACCTGGCGACGAACGTTGGTCAGCCGGCCTTGGAGCCCATTACTTTGAAGATGTGGTGTACCGCGACGAGGATTAAAGGTTCTATTCGGTGACCGGCCATGCGGCAGTGCTCGTGTTTAACCTTGACGGATCGGCGTTCTTTTTCAGGTTTGGAGGGATTTAAACGACTATGATCTCCCAAATCCGGACGGTCCCAAGATTTTCACTTTTGATTTCGTGATTTGTAAAGTGAATCCGGATGGTAGAGATAATGGATTGCACGGGTTGACTGTTAGCGACTTGGGAGATCAGTCTTTGATCTTAGGCGGCCGCAGATCCTCCATGTCTATCACTGCCAGGAGTATGCCGGGATTGAAAGAGGGGCGAATTTACTTCACTGTGGACAGTGTTGAGGCCTCGTATTACGCCGGAAAATCTGTTAGCGCTATTCCTTTCATGGACATCGGCTGGTTTGAAGTTCGTGAAAAGAAGATTGGCCGTTACTTCCCTTTCTTAATGGCTCATACTCGTTCTGACTGGCCGCCTCCTATCTGGTTGAGTCCTTTGATTTAGTCCTTCTTTTCATAGTATTTATGTTAAAAAGGAGAAATAGTTAAGTTGGTCAGCAAATTCTCTATTAGTCAAGAACTTGCCTCGTTTGGATCGGCTTCTGTCTATGGCTATCTTGGCAGTATTATTCTCTTTCGAATCTCAATGATGCCCCGGTATGTTGATTTATTGTTTATTTATTTGGTGCTGCTTTAAGGTTTCACTAGAAGTTGAACTGTTTTGTCTGTTCAGTTTGTGATACATTTCTTATCCGTGAGCAAAAAGAACTAATCAATAAAACTTGAATTGCATGTTGTAACTCTAGCAAATGAAGTCAGGATTGTCTCTTCATCAGTTTCTGATACTCCATAAATCTTATTCATTGTTATACAAATTTTCATTATTAGTTTTCATTGCCCCTTTCCTTTATGATGGTATCTTCAATATATGGAATTCTGATATTAATCATATAATTATAATCGTATTTGGTGTTTTTATGATTGCATCATTTATGATGTGTTCAATTTGCATTTGATTGCAACTATATTCTTTTTTATTTGAGAATGGGAATGTGATGTTGCAATGCTATTGCAAGGCATCATGGATACCTCCTTTGTCACGCGACGACTAGTTATTTTTATCTCATTACTGTTTTACATTTTATTGTTATTATGGGGATTATTTCATGAGTTCATTTTTATTTTTGTGAGAGATTATGTAGTGGGACCTACTTATAATAAAAGGAGAAATATGAGTTTTTGACATTTTACCTGGCTTATTGGGGTGCGGGGGGAGATCCAGCAGTTATGGGTAAGTTGGAAGTTAATTTGATGGTAATTTTTATCTAACGGTGGAGATTTAAGCTTGAATCTAATCCAACCTTAATTCCTATTATAAGAGGGTTTGGATTAGGGCTAGAAGCTCAAGCCTCAAAGGGAGGTGAGAGATGGAATCCAAACATTACCAACAATGCACTTGGTGATAGTAGAATATGTATAATATATAATTTGAGTCAAATCAAAATACTTCTCTAGCGAGTTCAGATTGTCTCAAATTTGATTCAAAAATTTATTTCAAGTCTTTTGTATAATTTGAAAAAACTGAAGTTAAAATTCAAGCGAGTTAATCCAGCAGTTATGGGTAAGTTGAGGTTAATTTGATGGTAATTTTTATTGAATGGTGGATATTTCAGCTTAAATATAATCCAACCTTGATTAGTATTATAATTTATAAGGGAGTTTGGATTAGGGCTAGAAGCTCAAGCCTCAAAGGGAGGTGAGAGATGGAACCCAACCATACCAACAACACACTTTATGATAATAGAATATGTATAATATATATATAATTTGAGTCAAATCAAAATACTTCTCGAGCGAATTCAAATTGACTCAAATTTGATTCAAAAATATATTTCAAGTCTTTTATATAATTTGAAAAGACTCAAGTTAAAATTCAAACGAGTTATTAGCATGTTTCGAGTTTGGGACAATTTTAACAGCCAACGCTTAATTGAAGAAAATACATATAAGATTAGAAATTTCAATATTACATTATGAAATTAAATAAATACCTGGAGTCAAATGAAATTTTGAATTCGACTTAAGGCTCTGTTTGGTTGGAGGAAAAAAAAATGATTTAGAAAAATTTTGTGAAATTTTTTGAAAAATGTGTATGATATGAAATATAATGAGTTATATAAATAATTATGTTGGATGTGAAATAAAGTGATTGTTTAATGTTAAAATTTATATAAGATGAGATGCTATGAAGTACGGACACGACACGGGGACACGGGACACGACACGACACGGCAACACGATGATTTTTAAAAATATAGGACACGGACACGGCATGACACGCTAAATATAATAATAAAATTAACAATTCATACTTAAAAAATATATAAAACATAATACAAACTTAA
>JAEMOT010003714.1:24449-36699 GCA_019297695.1 Apostasia ramifera
GACACGACACGACACGGCAACACGATGATTTTTAAAAATATAGGACACGGACACGGCATGACACGCTAAATATAATAATAAAATTAACAATTCATACTTAAAAAATATATAAAACATAATACAAACTTAAATTTTTAAGCATAAATAACTTGTAAGTAGTACTGAAGTCTCATAGAATAAAAATGAGAATTTGAGAACAAATATCGTTGGCATTAAAAAAGTTTGAGATATAAACTTAGGGTTCACTTTGAATAAGAAAAAATATAATTTTACCTATTAGGACAATCACAGTGAGCACGACAATAAAAGAAAATAAGAGCTCTCGGTGTTGAAGATAAAAGAAGGATAAAGGTGAAGCTAAAGTTCTAAATTTTTTGCGATTGATTCATTTTCGTAAGGCTTAAGAGCAACAAAGGAGGAAGAAATTTGATTTAACTTGGTTAACTCAGAATTTTAATTTATATTGGGTAAAAATTTAACAATAATAAGATATATATTTTTAATTTTATTAAATAAAATTTTAACTATAATTAAAAAAATGAGATAGATATATCAATAAATTTTATTAAAAATATATAATATTAATAAATAAATTTAACATTAATATTAAATATATCCNGATACTCAATAATTTTCAATAAAAAAAATAATTTTATTTTACATCCTAAACCAAAATACTCGATTCGAATATTTTGGTCTAGGATGTGAAATAAAGTATATATTTTTATTAAAAATTATTGAGTATGTGAAGTAAAATAATATTTTTTTATAATAAAATTTGTGTAGAATGATTAAAAAATCTTATTTATTATTATTATTGTTGTTTTTTAAATTATTATCACTTTGGTCCTGATTTGGTTCTCGTGCCAAACAGAACCTTAAGGTATCCCCAAAGTGTCCTCGAGTGTCTAAGAAGTGTCCTTTATTTTTTTTTAATATTATTTTATTAGGACACGCCACATGGCGTGTCCGACACGGTGTCCCCGCGTGTTCTCGCATGTCCCCGAGTGTCCGTGTGTCTGACACGGACACGGTGTGGTTCTTGAAGTGTCCATACTTCACAAATGAGATGTAAAATATTATTTTATTTTTTAGAATAAAATAATATTTTTAGTTGGGACAAAACCGGCCTAAAAGTAAATAATTGGACATATATAAAAGAAACCTATATTTAAAAGGCCCATTGATATTAGGGACATCTCATATTCCGCGACAAAACCCTAGCGTAAATGTTCGCAGGAAGGCAACAGGTGAAGGGCAATGGACGGTGGTAAGATTGATACCGGAAAGTCCGTAGCGTTACATCTTCTTTGTGGTCTTAGTTTGGGTGTTGGGGTTTGGTTGACACCATTGCTTTACTCAGGGAGCCTCACTCACACCTGTGAAATCCTTCGCAGTCCCTCGGTAAGAAACTTTTGAGGAAATCACCTCTACCTTAGAAGATTACTAAAAGTGTCATCTTTGTAGCAGATCATTCATGGACCCATCGCAATTGGCTTGTACAGCTTGATCAATAGCATTGCTCGATAATTTTCTCCCATTTATGGTTATTTCACATTGATCTTAATATGTTGTAAATCCGAAAGTGGGCTTTGCAACATATGAGGGCGGTTTGGCGAGGCTTATTGGCACTCCCTGCAGGTGAGTTCAAATTTCCTGGTTCTTCTTGATCAGTTTTTTTAATCTAATTTGTTTTAGGGGTTTTTACATACAGAACATGAAGTTTACACAAAATTATGCATTTCACCATTAATTCATAAATATTACCACTATCACACCATATTCATTTAAATTTTACGCATTTCACATATTTCACACTATATTTTTTTATGATGAATTTTACATTTTTAAATTAGCCTTGATCTTAATTATATTATTAATATATTAATTAAATATTATAAATAAATTAATTTATACAAATAATAATTTAAATATTTATGAATTTATGTATTTTAATTTATTTATTCTATTTAAAATTTCCAATTAGGGTGCCGAATTTAAATTCACATGACTATAATTTTTAATTGAAGTAAGAAAATTGATGTGTTTACAGTAAAAAATAAAAATATATATTAGAATTTAAATATTAATAAATTATGTATTTTAATTTACATATAATATTATAAAGTATATGAAATATGTGAATTATGTGAAATGCAAAATATTTAAATAAATATGGTGTGATAGTGGTAATATTTACGAATTGATGGTGAAATGCGTAATTTCATGTAAATTTCATGTCCTGTATGTAAAAATCTCTTTGTTTTATATGTTGTTATTTGTACATAGATGCATCTGATCTTCTCCTGATTTTTGAGTAAATATACATTGTCTAAATTCTTTCCAGATGCTTTGGTAAATGCATTTGGAGCAGTAGTTTTAGGAGCTCCTGTTGGGATTAGGTTAGTAATGGGTAGGGCGTTTGATGCAGCGAGGGAAGGCAAAGGGAACTATATGAGTTGGACTCGCTTAGCTAATGTAGCATCAGAGTTGCTAATGCGAATCTCAAGCTATCTATAAAATCACGTGCCTATTTATAATAAAATGTTAGACAAATTATGCAATAGTTATAGTAATTAAATATCTTTATCATATAATTATGTCATAAGATGTGATAATGAAGAGATTAACTAATTATGCGAAGCTTACAATTTCACATTAGGATTTATGGGCTTCTCGGCAAATTCAGCATGTTCCATGTTAATTTAGTTACTTAATGCAAATTTTATAGAAATTGATCAAGTTCTAACGAAAATTACCTACTATGCATAAAAACTAGAAATCTTTTACATGGCATATCCTCTCTGATCTATTAAGGGATAGCATTCCAAAACATATAAACTTTTATGGGAAATTAGAAATATCAGCCTGCAGACTCTGGAATCAACAAAATGATAAGTTTGTTCTCAAACAGCTAAAGATATTAAAATAGTGACTATAATCAAACATCATGATTCTAGTAAAAGCTTAAATAGAGTCGAAAAGTGAGAACAAGGATTACCTGGAGAACAAGAGAACTAATGAGAACCAGAAATTTAAAGGAAACAATGAAACAAGAAGGAAATGAAGCCCTGAAACCAAATGAACCTCAAGCTTTCAATAATGGCAGCCACTCTGCAAATCCCAATTGAAATTAGCTGACCCTGACGCCACCTGTGCATAATCAGAGCCAAATTGGCGCCACCTGCGTTGGACCCAACACTAGTAGAGGAAAGCAGTTTTACGGCGGTTAAAAACCGCCTTCAAATATCTAACACAACCGCCGCGTATTCAAACGTCGTAATAGTTAATAGGCTTTTGACGGCGGTTTGGACCGCCGTAAAAGAAACCTTTATACGGCGGTTGACGTAGAGTGGCATAGTATAGACGGCGGTTCTCCTGAGAAAACCGCCGTCTGTAGTAGACTATAGATGGCTATAGACGGCGGTTTTCCAGAGAGAACTGCCGGCTATAGTCCTACTATAGACGGCGGTTTGCCCTAGAGAACCGCCGTCTATAGTTAATTTTTTTTTAAAAAAATAAATACGTGATATTCAAAAATATTTTTTTAACAAAAATTAATACATTCATACACAGCAGTAATATACATCCAACAGTCATTTCAATCAATGAATTCATAAAGAAAACATTAATATCGATCACATAAAACATAACTTCAATTACATCATCGTTGAATCCAATGAAATACAAATTTTAGCTCAACTAGCACATGCTCAATATAGAAGAAAACTACCATCTGATGAAGGATTGCACGGAGCCCATCTGATTTCAGTAGATTTGGCCATCTGATTCTGCCCAATGCAAAATCTATTTTCTGAAGCTTTGATCCTATTATTCAAAAGAAAACACAATTATATTCAAATTGTACAGATTAACATACATGATAATGTAATGTGTTAATCATACCAAAATGATATGTGTGCTGGAGCCCATCTGATTCCAGCAAATCTGGCCATCTGATTCTGCCTAATGCAGAATTTATTTTCTGAAGCTCTGATACTACCATTCAAAAGAAAACACAATTATATTCAAATTGTACAGATTAACATACATGATAATATAATGTGTTAATCATACCAAAATGATATGCGTGCTGGCCGGGTTGGATTTCACTTAATTGACCTAAACTCAAGAGATTTAAATGTAGAATCTGCAAGTTTAGAAATAGTTGATTTTCTAAAATAGTAAATTAAACAAAATGAATGACATGAAATTTTAAGAAGCATGAAATTAATCTTAATAGTAACATTTATGATAATTTTTAAATTAGAAGTATGAGACTAATATAAGGTTTATATGAACTTTCGTATATAAATAAAATCATACATTCGTAGTTATTTTTTCAAGCTCCACGATGTACACCTGTAAATTAAATTAATAATTAAGATTTTATAATTATCACATAAATAATCAAGGTAAGAGATTATTTTAAATGTTATATTATCCCATAGTTTTCATTCATCTCATATATATGCTGCCAATGGCTCACGAATATCATTGTCAAATTCGTCCATTTGTTATTCTTCAATGGGAAATAATCAATTTATTAAGCTGCAATTATATTAGTAACATAAGTTGATCAATGAGAAATTACAGAAGAAGAAAAAATAATACGAATGTAATAAAAATTTATCATTTGCTATTCTTTGTCTTTCTAGCAATTCATTTTTCGTTTCTTTTCAGATTTATTTACTAACTCAGTATCATCTTCACCTTCGATTACGTAGGTAAGAGCC
Organism: Apostasia ramifera; assembly: GCA_019297695.1. Taxonomy (NCBI): domain Eukaryota; kingdom Viridiplantae; phylum Streptophyta; class Magnoliopsida; order Asparagales; family Orchidaceae; genus Apostasia; species Apostasia ramifera. The sequence goes on from JAEMOT010003714.1 coordinate 29,186, forward strand.
TAATCAGAATTATCATACATAGTCATAGGCAGTCCATTTGTAAATTCGAACAGCTCTTCTTAAGTAGTATCATTATCTTCATCTATCATAAATTTTGAGTTATGACTGAGGACGATTGACCACTGTGGATTAGCAAGATCTTCAACATAGAAAACTTGTTTAGCTTGATTTGCGAGAATGAAACAAACATCTTTATAATCAATTCGATTAAAATTAACTAATGTAAAGCCCATCTCGTCAATTTTGCTCCCCCAATTACTATCTACCCATAAGCATTTGAATAATGGAATACGAAAACCAATATAATCAAGTTCTCATATCTCTTCAATAACACCAAAGTAGCACAAATCACCTATATGAGAATTTTATCTTTTGCACTTGATATTTGCATTGTTTGAGCAATTAAAAAAATCCCGTTATTCTGAAAAACTCGCTTGTTGTCTTGTTTTTTAGTGAAAAAGCGATATCCATTGATAATATATCCATCATACTTTACCACACAGTGATTTGGTAAAAATTCCTAATGCTTTAATGACTTATCGATGTTAGCACTTTCTGTTCCACATAATAATGTAGATATATGACAGCCAAACTATTCCATGAACTCTTTAATATGTTTATTCTGAATCCATATATCATTTCGTGCATGTAAAGGATTTTCACTTCGTAATTATTCTCTGTGCTCTTCAATATATGAATCCACAACCACTGAATTACGCAAAACATACAAATGTGTCTGCCTTAATATGTTAATATCTACAACATGAGACTTCCCTGATGTAATGCTTCTTCCGTACTTGTCAACTGCAGTATGATTAATGGGAACTCCAATTGGGTTAATATTATGTAAGTATTCATTACAAAATTCTACGACCTCTTCAGCGACATAGTTCTCAATCATGCAAGCTTCTGGCCTGTAACGATTACGAACATATCCTTTGAGTATTTTCATATATCGCTCGAAAGGATACATCCACCGTAAAAAAAAAAGTTCACAGAGTTGCACTTCTCTTACTAAATGAACTGTTAAATGTACCATGATATTAAAAATGAAGGTGGAAAGAACATCTCTAACTCACAAATTGTTTCAATAATGCAAGCTTGAAGAGCATCTAACTTGAGAGGATCTACAATTTTAGCACATAAAGAGTTGAAGAAACATAGCTTCGTTATTGCAATCCAAAATTTAGCATCCAAACTGCCTCTAATAGCTACAGGTAACAATTGTTGCATTAACACGTGACAATTATGTGATTTCAAATTAATTAATTTCAATTCTGTGAGATTTACGTGACTTTTCATGTTTGAAGAATAACCATCTGGCACCTTTAACTCATACAAAACTTTACAGAATTGCTTATTCTCCTCTTTCGTGAATGTATAACATGTATGTGGAAGACATGTTCGGCTGTCATAGACCTTAGGAGTAAGCTGCTGTCGAATTCCCATACTAACCATATCTAATCGTGCATTTATACTATTTTTACTTTTTCCAACGGCATTTAATAGTGTACCAATAATACTATCACAAATATTTTTTTTCTACATGCATGACATCTAAATTGTGACGCACATGCAAATATTCTCAATGCTCAAGGTCAAAAAATATTGATCTTCTTTTTCAACAATTTATTTTTGGGGGATCTTGACCTATGGTGCTCAAAACTTGTATCAACTCTTTCCCATTAAGTGGGTGTGGAGCATCGAAAGCTTTCCTTTTTTGGCGAAACACATGATCTCGAGGCAACCACTTTCTGTGACACATGTAACATAATTTCTTTCCGTGTTTTAAATACTGTGCATTAGTCTTATCACCACAAATAACACATGCATAGTAACTTTTAACACTGCATCCCGTCAAATTACTATAGGCTGGATAGTTATTCACAGTCCATATAAGTGCTGCTCTTAATGTAAATAGCTCATGCCGGTAAGCGTCATATGTCTGCACTCTTTCTTTCCATAACTTTTTAAGATCATCTATAAGTGGAGAAAGATAAACATCTATTTTATTTCCAAGTTCTTTCGGTCCAGATATCAACAAAGTCAACATGATAAATTTACATTTCATGCATAAATTAGAAGGTAAATTATAAATAACCAAGAAAACAGGCCAACAACTGTGCTGACTACTTTGAACACTGTGCGGATTAAAGCCATCAGTCCACAGCCCAAGTCTTAAATTCCTCGGATCTTCAGCAAAATTTGGAAATCTAATATCGAAAGAATTCCATTGTGGCGAATCAGTAGAGTATTGCATCATTCTATCAAATACACGTCCTTCACCATCAGCATGCCAAATAATATTTTTAGTATATTTTTTATTTTGAAATAGTCTTACAAAGCGTAATATCGGGGGCAAATACTACAAAATTTTCTCTGGAACACCATATTTTTCTTTAATGCCATATGCACATAGCTTTTACCTTGATTTTTCACATTCTGGACATTGTTCTAATCCACTATACTCATTCCGATATAAAATACAATCATTAGGGCATTGACTAATCCACTATACTCAAACAACTGCATTTATCATCATGCCTATTTTTGCAGTGCTGATAATTCATGACATCTCAATTCTCTTCTTAATTGTCGCATTAAGCGCGTGAATTCACTTTAGCATTGATTTTCTTCATGTGTATGATCTCATATTAATCTTTTTTTTGCTACAGACCAGAAGGACCTCTTGATTCTTTGGTTTTGTTTCCAGCATATGGAAGTATAATTGGTGCATGGATTGGTGCTTGGCTTATGCCACTTGATTGGGAAAAGCCATGGCAGGTATTAGTTTATTTCTTTTAAGAGGAATAGTCAAAATATGTTCACAGATTCAGTTCTCATTGAAGTAGTTCATTGAAATTATATGAATGATTGTGCACCTAATTGTAGAAATGTTCTAAGCAGCTATGAGGGAGATGGACTGTGTTCAGATTGTCTCAGGGAATGATAAAACAAAATCGCTTTTACACTTCGATTTCTCGTCTAGTATTCTCCTGCTGTGTTCGGATTGTCTTAGGAAATGATAAAACAAAATTGTTTTTACAGTTCGATTGCTCATTTAGTATTCTCCTAAAGCATTCCGGCATACCAGATGGCTTGTATCAAACAAAAGGAGAATATCAATGACTCCATACAATACCCGAGAGATCATTATTACATGCACCGTTTTTTGTCTATACCATTTAGAAGTTTCTTTATGCAAAGGTGTTTGGCAAATGTGTTTGTTTTGCTAGGTTAATGTTAACCTATGATAAGATATTTTTTGTTTTGAGATTTATGAAAAATTAAAAATAAAATTAGTCTTATCTTGGGAAATAAAATTAATTTTTTATTTTGAAATTTATATACCATGTGAATAAGTTTGATTTTAATGTTGAAATTTGCATAGAACTTGAAATATTGTTAGTTTAATTTTAAAATTTCTTATGTTGTTACCAGCATGATGCATAATAACTATTGTTAGAGAAATTTGGATGTAAGTCGTAAACTTTCAAATTTTGATCATTACCATGCTCTCCATGAGGTTTCCATAGAAACCAAGTCCACGACTAGGCATAGAAAAAATGTGATAGGGGCCCCTAATTCCTTCCCCTTTTTGAACCCAATTCATTAAATTCCTGTTTTATTTATTTGTATTTAGGGGGCGTTTGGTTCAGTGTTATTTCAATGTTAATGTTATTTAGATGTCATGTTATCTAAATGTCATTGTTATTCATCAATGGACATTTGTTTGATTCAATGTTATGATATTAGAAAATATCAATGTTATCCAAATAATTTTTATTTAGTTGGAAGTTATTGACATTATAATGACAAATTGACTGTGTTATCTTGAGATGTCGCCCGCTTTGGGGTGACATCTAGATGTCAGCATGTAATGACATTTTTGTAATTAATTATTATGTTATTTAAAGATGTCATTAAATCGAACAATTACTTTTTAAAAATAACATAACATAACATTGAGATAACACTGAACCAAACGCCCCCTTAGTTTTTTGTTGTTTACTTTCTTGTAACGCCTTTGGGGGACTCAAATTTACAGTTGCTCCTTTTTTTTCTACCTGGCTCGTTGATAAGGACTTTTCTCTGACTCACGTAAATTTTTATAGCTTACTTTATTTCCTTGCTACCATTGAAGCTTCGCATGATCTACGCCGTCTCGCTCAGATATTATTACAGAAATTTAACAATTTCACTGTCATGCATGCTAGATCTGATTCTTATGTATACATTTAATTGAGAAGTGCATTCTTCTCAAATAATCAGTGACTGTTGAAACTCAATTTCTAATGTTAATCACGCCCACTTTATGCAGGAACGGCCAATTTCCGTCTCCTTTGGTTCTGTTACCATATTTGATGAGAGCGCTTGCATCAATAGTTTTCGGCCTCGTTTGATTAGAGGTAAATTACTTAACACAAATTTCAATTATAACAATTAATTTTATTTCACATCCAATATAAATATAAGTATTAGAATTGAAAGTATTTCACATTTTACATACTTTCTAGTATTAAAATATTTTTTTTTATTAAACTTAAAAAATAAATTTTTTTTTCTCTTATCTAAAAAAAAAATCGAACCAAATGAGGCCTTCATACTCATTTGCACGCCAATTCTCAAAAAGAATGAACTTCATATTATGTGAGTTAGCCTCATTTGGCGGGTTATTTTTCTGTAGAAGAGAATGATGTATTATTATATTATAGTGAGATGATTTTAATATTAGTATTTGCATATTTTGCAAAATAAAATAATTTTGACCGGTTATCTTGAAGTGATGAAGAAGATGAATAGGAGAAGATCTAGGGTGGGACTTGCACTTTGTTGTCGTGGAGGGAGAACTGGAGATTTTTATCTTGCCTTTCTAAAAGGACTCGTTTGGTTCAAATTTTTCTTTTGATAAGAGAAAAATATATATTTTATTTTTTAAATTTAATAAAAAATAAATTTATTTTAATATTAAAAAATATGTAAGATATGTAATAAAGTTAATTTTAATATTTATATTTATGTTAAATGTAAAATAAAATTAATTTTTATTGTAAAAATTTACTGTGAGCTAAAAAAATAATGATTTGAACTCAAAAGTTCTCACAGGCTCACAGTTTGTGCCATCTCTTTTGGGTTTTTTTTTTTAATTTATGTTTGAGAGATTTGCCTACATCTCATGTAAAATTTTAAGTACTACTTATATATTATTCTCATCATAATAAATTGCATGTATTTGAATAGCATATTATTCATATTTTTAGATGGCATATTTATAAATGCCTTTTTACTTTTCCTAGAAAACGGATCTCTTCGTCATTATTAGGTGATTATATGATTTGGGGCTAGTTTAGATTTTTTGAGGATAAAAATAAAAAGAAAATTATTTTAATATTATATAGTAAAATATATAATTTTAATATTAATATTTATATTAGATTAAAAGTAATGTTATTTTTTTTTATTGTTGTTGTTTTAATATTAGGGTTTCGGAGTTTATGCCAAACAAATTTAATGCGTGCTTTCGTGAGCAGCAAGAGTTACTTGATGAATCATTGTGGTTTGTCTCTAATTTGAACGGTACTTAAATCAGATCATCTCCGAGAATTTCAAGTTTTCTTCTAGTTGAGTCAATTGTTTGATTGATATTGAAATTGTAATTAGATCACTATTTGATTTACAATAAGATTAAAAAAAATTTTATTTAGTATTTGTTAACGCGTGGCTCCGACGCTGCATCCCAGCCATATACGTGGCACTTCGAGAATCTAACATTTTTGTATTTTTCTTATTTCTGTTAACTGTTGTTATTTGCAGGAGTCAAATCTCGGGTCCGACGTTCCACCCGACTGAACAAAAGAACATCGTGCCTGATGTTTTCTAGCCTCTCTTAAATATCGATGACGATGTTCTTTAGCTATGCCTGTCATCGACAACTTGCATCAACCGCATCATTTCCAAAGCATCACGTCTCCCTTTGGCGTACAAACTGAGGATTCGCGTGCTCTAGCCGGCGCTAACCCCCAGTGGAATCACTGTAATCAAGAAGGATAAAGCTCTCCGCTCACTACTTCCAGCTCTCCCAGTGGACGACAACAGAGGGACCATCACGATGGGCCCAACTCTTTTCTTTCCGAGAAATCCGGGATAAAGCATCCTTTTCAACAATATTTAAGCCACTAACCTGGCATAAGGAAAGGGGACAGAGGAACAAGAAGGACGACCAGAGTACGAGCAATTTCCGGGTCCTCTTGCTTTCACTGTATTGGAGCTTCAACTGAGGAGCTCTCTCTCTCTTCTTCTCTCTCTCTCTTTCTTCCTCTCCAGCTTATTCTCCTTTTAGCATTGTATTCGCCCTCACGGCTGCTTTTTTCTATAGTGAAATTACCTGGCCACCCGGTGGACGTAGGGGATTCCCTCCCTGAACTACCTTAAACTTTTGTGTGTTGCTCTGGATGCTCTCTCTCATCTAAGCTTTAACCGACGGGCTCAGCCCTCAGCGTGCCGCCGTCTTTCGGGACTCTCTCTCTTTGTGTTTTTTGGGATCCCCTACATCCTACGTCAATAATATTATTTTAATATTATATTATATTATATTATTTAAAAAAATAATTATTTAGTTTAATAATGTATGTTGATAGTTTTTTAAAAATATATAAAATTGTTTTATTAATAGATATATATATAATTTTTATTTAAAAAATAATATTTAAATATTTAAATATTTAGATAATACGATAAAATGTAAACATAATATTAAATTAAATGTGTTCTAAATTTGGGTTCTAATAATAGTGATAATTAATGTTGAGTGAGTTAAAATAGGAATGAGATTGAACTCATGATTATAATCTAGGTTGACAGCTTGGGAATGGGTGAAAATTTTGTTAGGTGAATTAAATTTTGGGTACATTTGGTTTAATATTATTTTAATATTATATTATATTATTTAATTTAATATAATTTTAAATAATTTTTTAAAATAATATAAAATAATTATTATTTAAAAAAATGATGTTTAAATATTATAATATTTAAATAATATAATATAATATTAAGATAATATTCAATTGTTTCTTTAACATCAGGGTGAGATGAAAGTTTCCTAATATTAAAAAAAAAGAATTTCCTAATTTCTAAAATAAGCAATTGGGTGTTAGATATTTTTTACATATATATTTCTTACTATCTTATTGACCAAAAGCAGGGGCGAACCTACATGTAAGTTAGGGGGTGCAACTTGCACCCCTGATAAATTTATAAATTTAAAGACTTTATAATAAAATTATAAATTATATAAAACTTGCACCCCTCCTCTGAACCCTAGCTCAAGCTGCTTAGCCGCTCACTCTGATTTCCATAGCTCGCTCATCGCTGCCCGCATCGATGCATCCTCGCGACGACACGACCTGCGACTCGCAACGACGCTGACGCGATTCTCGCGGCCGGCGGCTCTCGCGACGACGCCGACGGCCCGTCGCGGTCTCGCGGCGACCACGGTGAAGCAGCTCTCGCGG
>JAEMOT010003714.1:37746-59991 GCA_019297695.1 Apostasia ramifera
CGTCGCGGTCTCGCGGCGACCACGGTGAAGCAGCTCTCGCGGCGACGCCCACGGCCCGAGCCCGACGTAGCGACCCTCCTCTCGTCATTTCGCGGCGACACCGACGGCTGAGTGAGTTAACTTCCTAACTCAAAGTCCTTTCATTATTTTTTGCATGAACTATGGTAGTACGGTGGTTCCTATTATTTGTTGGTAAATTATTAGTTGATTTAGTTTGCACTTGACATAAGCAGTTAAATTTAATAATTTGAAATGGTTGTATATTGGAAAACAAGCCAATAAAAATTTATGCGCATATTTATATATTGTTATTATAAATAATTTATTTGACACTCCTGGCTTGAGGTTAGCTCCGCCACTGACCAAAAGTGCTCTTTGTTCCTTATAATATATGCTTTTTTTTTATGAATTAATATTCCTCTGAAATGCTCCCCCATAAATTGTTTCATCATATATTAATCATAGTAAAACGTTAAAGTAGCCAAAAATAAAGGTGATAAAATGATTCTTAATTTCAATATATAAATTTATGGATAATTATCTATATATTATAAAAAAATTTGAATATTACTTATATATTATTGTCATCATAAAATTTGAACTATATGTAACATGTATTTAAATAATGATTAATATTTAAAGTTTTAAATAATATATATATATATATATATATATATAAATGACTTGTAAATATATTGTTTAGTGAATTAAACATTTATTTAAATTTGATGGTAAGAGATGAAAATAAGTAATAAAAAAGAAAAGAAGAGAATGATACTTTTTGAGTGAAAATGAAAATCTTAACTAGAAAAAACATACTTCTCTTTAAGCGGGTTGGGTCACCTCCCATCGGGATTCGACTCGTTAATGAACAAATATTTTGTTCAAATATTCTTTAGGGCTTAACCAAATCCTAACCGTACTGACCCGGCTCCATTGATGGCATACACCTATGGGCCTTAAAAGCTTTTGAGTATTTGACAAAAAAAGGGCTGATTTATAATCATTAAAAACAAGTTTGTAAAGTCTCTTAAATATATAATATCAATTTTTTGATAATATGTAATTTTAAATATAAATTTAATTTAATAATAAAATTTGTGATAAAAATATCAAAAATAATTTCTTATATATTAGAAAAATAATATTAATTTCTTACATATATATCTATAAACTTAAAAGAAATTTAAAGATATTTATATTTATGAAAAAATTTATATGTCACTTCTAAAATTAAACTTTTTATTAATTTTATTCTTAAAATTAAATATATATTTTTATCATTTTATTGAATATATAATTACAAACATACCTTTTCAGAATAGTTAGATTTTTATTTTTTTTGATAAAGTAAATGGGTAAATTTTTCTTAATTTGATGAACGAGGTGATATTTTTAATTATGAATTTAAATATAAAATGATAAGTGTAAATATTTAATTTTAAAAATAAAATAAATAAAAGCCCAATTTTTACGATGAAGTACTTTCTATATTTTCATAAATACATGTTAAATCCAGCTAACTATTTCTCCTTACAGATGTAGACTTACAGTTTTCACCCAAATTCACACCCTCTTGCAAGTTTTCAGTAGTCCGCCAGATAACCGGTGAACGTGGGTGAAAAGATATTTACGGTAAACTTTTTTCTAAATTGAACCTACGACGAATTCCAGCCCGCAAATTCGTTACGCGTAAGCACATCAAATTAGCAATAACTTGATTTATCAGCTGTAAAGTTTATAACAGTGAATACTATTATGGATCAATCACCATCCGCCACGTCACCCAAATTGATGGATCTCCGCCATCCGCCGCGCTGAAATGTTAAGGCCGTTACATATTCGAAAAAGTGGAGAGGCGGTTTCCTCTGTTTCGGCTGTGTACCTCTCCGGCTTTCTTCCTCTCCGACTCCCGTCCGGAAGAGGAAAAAGAGGGAGAAAGACATTGGGTACCATTGCTGCTCCCCCTCACAATTTTCAGAACTATTTCCTTGGCCAATGGAAGAGGTTGGCGCCATTTCTTCCGGCGTCGCCCTGGAACCAGAGAAGAGGAAGTTCATCTCGTCGGAGGAGCTCCGGAAGCACAACTCTCCCTCTGATCTATGGCTCTCTATCCAGGGGAAAGTCTACGACGTCACCGACTGGGTGAAGCACCATCCCGGCGGCGAGATCCCGCTTCTCGATCTCGCCGGCCAGGACGCCACCGACGCCTTCGTCGCCTACCACCCCGCCTCCGCCTGGAAAACCCTCGACCGGTTCTTCGTCGGCTACCACCTCTCCGATTACAGCGTCTCGGAGGTCTCCAAGGACTACCGGCGCCTCGTCGCTGAGTTCTCGAAGATCGGCTTTTTCGAGAGAAAGGGCCACGGGGTCTGTTTATCCTTCTGCTGCATGACCGCTCTCTTTTCCCTCGCCGTGTACTTCATTGCCGGCACCGCCAGCTTCTGGGCTCACCTCGCCGCCGGAGGCATGATGGGTATCCTCTGGAACCAATCCGGGTTCTTAGGGCATGATTCCGGCCACTATAACGTCATGATCAGCCCCTGGTTCAACCGATTGGCGCAGATTGTCTCCGGGAATTGCCTCACTGGGATCAGCATTGGATGGTGGAAGAGAAATCATAACGCTCACCACATTGCCTGCAATAGCCTCGATTACGATCCCGATCTGCAGCACATCCCTCTCTTCGCTGTCTCCTCCAAATTCTTCAGCTCCCTCCAATCCTACTTCTACGAGCGCAAGATGACTTTCGATTCTGCTGCGAGATTCTTGATAAGCTACCAGCATTTCACCTTCTACCCGGTGATGTGCTTTGCACGGCTAAATCTTTTCGCCCAATCTGTAATCCTACTCCTCTCCAAGAAGAAGGTTCCCGGCCGATGGCAGGAGATCGTTGGCCTGATCGTGTTTTGGATTTGGTATCCCTACCTCATCTCCTTCCTTCCCAACTGGGGAGAAAGGCTGATGTTCATCATTGCCAGCTTCACCGTCACCGGAATCCAGCATGTTCAGTTCTGTCTGAACCATTTCTCTGCGAATGTGTACGTTGGGAAGCCGGAGGGGAACGATTGGTTCGAGAAGCAGACGAAAGGGACGATTGACATCGCTTGCTCGCCATGGATGGATTGGTTCCATGGCGGACTGCAGTTCCAGGTTGAGCATCATCTCTTCCCTCGGCTGCCCAGATGCCATCTTCGCAGAATTGCTCCGTTGGTGAAGGACCTCTGCAAGAAGCACAAGTTGCAATACACAAGCGTCGGCTTCTTCGAAGCTAATAAGAGGACGTTGGCCACTCTGAGGGCCGCCGCAATGCAAGCTCGCAGCTTGGAGAATTCGGCACCCAAGAACTTGGTGTGGGAGGCCCTGAATACCCATGGTTGATATTATTGCTCGAGGATGCTGCATATCGATCTTGGTAATTTTTCTTTACTTCGTGTTCTTCTCTTTAAAATTTTCAATGGCTAAAAATGGAGATTTTACCCCCAAAAAAAAAAACTTTTTTAATGAATTGCACTTCCATTGTCGATGTATTGAATCAGTCGATTAAAACTGTCGCATTCTTCATATTATATTCATTAAACTTTGAAGAGATTTGTTCAATTTGTCTTTTTAAATGACTTCAAGCTCTTGTGGGAGGTTTTTAATGGATTGCACTTTGATGAGATCTGTTGAGAATAGAACAGATTCATCTTCTTTTTTGTGTGTTCATGAAAAATGCTTATTTTTTATATTAACTGTGTTCACTTTATTAATTGACTCATGATGTGTGATACTATTTCACTTATGAGAAGGGCTTTGGCGTTCGATTTGCTCGGTCCGAGGGGATCTTTTCTTCCTCCCCCTTCTCTTGAATACACTGTTGAATCAAAAAATAGTGGTTCGAGTAACAGTTGGAAGTACTTGAATACTTCGCTAATGAAGAGAATATAATTAATTTTTGCACTAGTTGAAAAATACTCTAATATTTTCTTAGAATAGCGAGAATGATAATGAAAATGATAATAGTTTAAGTACTAGTTGAAAGAACTCAAATATTTTATCAGAATGGATAAAACACCAATTGTAATTATTTTATTTTATTTTTTTGATGGAACCTATTGTAATTATTTGAGTACTTTCATATAGTGCTTGAATTTTTATGTTGAAATAGAGAAGAAGAAACACGCCAATAATCAAATGCTTTGTTGAAGTACTCAAATTATACTCATTAAAGTTAAGTTGGTTTAAGTGCATTGCAATTCACAATAATATTTACTTCTTTGGTTAGAGGTGGTTTTTTGGGATAGATAAAGAAAATGTGTTTTGTGTTATATTGATGTGAAGTAAAAAATTTTTAATATTAAAAATTATATAAGATGTGAAATAAAGTTAATTATTTTATTAAAATATATATATATAATGTGAAATAAAGTTAATTTTTAATGCTGAAAATTTATGTATAAAATGAAATAAATATAAAGCATTAATGGATTATTTTTGAGAACTCGAACCAAATAAATCTATTGCCTCTCACCACATGTTGCGAGTTTATTGGATTTGCATATTGTTTTAGCGAACATGGCACAACCTTAAGTCTCCCGTCATTGATGCGTAACATAATAAATTCTTTTAAAAAATGACTTATCGATTACTATAATAGACGTATTCTTGCTTTTATATTACTATTTATCGATCTTGTGTAGTTGGAAAACCACTATGGATTGTGGAAAGGCAAAAAGGGAGAATGTAGTGAGAAAAGATCAATAAAAATGAAGAGGTGTAAAACTATTTTTTTGAAACTTTGAAATGTATTTATTATGCACCAAAAGAAGAGGGCTAAGGCTAGTAACAAGAACGAAATTAGGAAATTAATTTGATTGAAAAATAGTACAAAATGAAACATTGCACATTTTTTTTCTCGAAAATTTGAGTTGAACTGCCTCAAATTTTTATGTGTTTGTTTACAATGTGTAGTCAAGATTAGAAAATACAAATGATTTAGCACGATAAAAAATTATTCAATTACAACAAAAAAAAGAGGATTTAATAAGGAAGTCAAGGCCTTCCCATTCGATTAATGTTGGGAATTTGATTTGGATTAGGTTAGATCAAACTCAGGTCAGGTCTATTCAATAACGAGCAACTCGGGTCAAGCTTGAGTTAGACATTTTACAAGACTGAAGGAACTTTAGCGAAATTGAGCTCCGGATATTCCAAGCCCGTATTTTTATTAGTTCAAGTTATTTTCTATCCAATTTTATGCAAAATATTATTAATTTTTAGTTATTGAATGAATTGATCTAACATGTGCTTTCATTATTAATTCAATTATTTGGGTGTGTATTTATACGCAAATAAATATATATTATATATAGATATATTTATATATATGTAAAAGACAGATACATGCAATTTTAAAAAAATACATGCATAAATATGCTTTTTGTCATGTCTGATAATGCAAAAACCATTTTTTTATAGACATATGAACCAATTTTACATCAACACAAAAAGTTTTTTTTTTAGGAGATTTACATACAGAACACTAAATTCATCACAAATTACGCATTTCACTATTTTTAAATAAATATTATACATATCACACTCTGCTAATGGGTTTTTACATTTCTATTGTAACAATATAAATATAAAAAGAGTGTGATATGTATAATATTTATTAAAAGATGGTGAAATACGTAATTTATGATGAATTCAGTATTCTGTATGTAAATTTCCCTTTTTTTTAATATATTTTTATAGTTTCAAATGCATACTTCTAATGAGAATCTGTTTTTGTATAATAATACAATAATGTAGTTGCAAATTTTTAGTGAAACATGAAAACTAACTTTTTGGCATCGTTTGGTTCGAGCTTTTTTTTAGATAAGAAAAAAAAATTCATTTATTTTTTAAATTTAATATCAAAAAATTTTATCTTAATATTAAAAAGTGCATAAAATGTGAAATAAAACTAATTCTAAGATTTGTATTTGTGTTAAATATGTAATAAAGTTGATTTTTATAATTTAAATTTATGTTGAGCTAAAAAAAGCCTCAAACAAACGAAGCCTTTTATATAATTATACCATGAATTTATAATATATAAACATTTGATGGAATCATGGAAGTTGAATTTAGTTTTTAATCTTTGATATATTTATAGGCTCATTTAGTTCAAGTTTTAGAAGATTATTTTAGAATAAAAGGAAGAAAATATATTAAATTATTTAATAAAAATTAAAATTAATTTTTTATCAATAAAATCTGAATTAATCATAAAATAAAATTATTAAAATTTATAATAAATTTAAAATTTTAATAAAATATTAGTTTGAGTTTTTTAACCGTTAACCAAACCAGGCCAATGTCTCACAGCCTATTAATTTCCGTCAACGCATCAATAAACTAATTTACTAAATTTAGTAAGACAATAAAGTCAGCTATTTTACTAAAATTGAAATAATAATCTTAATAATGAATTAAAATTAAATTCAATTTAATTTTTAAAAAGTTGAGCCAAGTTTTAGATTAATTTAATTATGTCTTTAAATTATTTTAATTTGACTCCAACATATAAATACAATTAATGAATTTCATTTAAATTCATGAGATTAAGAGATTATAGCGTATAGATTTATAATTTTAAAATTTGTTCATTTGTGTTTCTAAATTTTAAAAATATTTTTAATTGACTTTTTAAAATTAACTTAAATACTTCATTTATATTTTTTTAATAAAATTATCAATTTTTTATTTGATGATAACAATTTTTTAATTAATTAAATTACTTGTATGCACATTTTTTTTATCTTTCTTATTCCTCGGGATTGCGAATGAGAGAAAGGGAAAGGATAGAGATTGTTTAGGATCTCCTCTTTTGTATTTAAGAATTTTGATGTCTGAATAATGCATTTAAGTTAGCTTGATATAAATAGAAAGTCTATTTATTTGTAAAATTAAATTTAATAATTTTTTTTTATCAAAAAAAATATTAATAAAGTTTAAATTAAATTTAAATAGAAATATTTTTTTTATTAAAAATTATGAATAATATGAAATAAAGTTAATTATTATGTTGAAATATATGAAAAATGTGATATAAGGCTAGTTATTATGTTAGGATATGTAAGAGATGTGATATAAATTAGTTATTATTTTAATAATATGTGTATGATGTGAAATAAAATTAATTTTTAATATTAAATTTTACGTGTGATGTGATATGCCAAGCTAAAATTAAAAGATAAAATCTAGATGAATTATTGAGAAAAATAGTAACTGAATGGCCTGAGCGGTGGTCAATTAACTTTGTCACACTTTCAATTTTATAAATAATCACTACAACAACTAAACCTTTATCCCACTATATGGGGTCGATTATATGAATTCTTTATTTTCTTTGCGATCTATAAAATAATAAATCTTTATTTATATTCAAATATGTGAAATATTTTCTGGTAGTTTCTTATCCTATTTTATCTTGATCTTTTTTATTCCTCTTTTAATGTAAGTAAAATTCAATGACTCAACTTTCTTTACTAAAACTTCTATTGATTTATAGTTTATATATATTCAAATCATCTTAGTTGACTCTCTCTGAGCTGATCCTCAACTGAGGCTACCCTAATCTTCTTGCAAATTTACTTATTTCTCGTTCTATATTTTCGGATATACCGACTCATCTACTTTACTATCCTAATTTTTGTGATACTTATTTTACGTGTATATTTTTATTTTGTTGGCTAGTATTTTATACCATATAATATTATTGGTCTTATAATTATTTTATAGAATTTATTTTTTAAGTTTAAGTAAATTTTTTTTAATACATAATATATTTTTATAAACAATAATGATCTAAATAATGAGGGATGACTAACAGTCAAAATCATAAAATAAATTATAAGAGATAGATATTTTATTAAAGCAAGAAGGATTTAATACGAAAATATATAAGTTCAGGTACAAGTCTACTCACCCAGGATAACCTTAGATAAGAGTATATAAATATAAAACAATAAAATTGGAAGAAAAAAAGTAAATTACAGTGGGACTATATAGAATGTAAGGGAATATCATCTTATTATGAGGATTTACAGACTTCCACCAGCAGCAAATTAATTACTTAAAAATAATTGGTCAATCACATCAATATAGTAAACGACTTCTACCTTATAGTAGGCTATGTGGAATATCATAGTTCAAAATATTAACAGTTTAGAATATCAAAATAACTTATAAATTTAGCCTATTATCTCCATATTGTCATATATAATGTTTGTATGTAGATTAATATATAATAAATTTATATCAATGAAGTGATCAGAAGTAATAAAAATATATTACTAGTATAATATTAGAGATAATAGATATGTTATTAGTGTAATAATTATAATTATATAATGTGATGAAATAATTTAGTTATATAATATTATTTAAAGAAAATAATTATTTATTTTAAATAATTTTTAAAAAATTATAAATTATAATTTAAAAATAATATCTAAATAACATAGAACCAACGCATGTGCATTTGCTGCTCATTGTTTGAGTATTTACATATAAAATGACTAGTTAATTTACAGAAGCAAACTGTTCAATTCCTTACGATCGGCATCAAGATTGGTGCAGTTTTGCAATGTTAATCTGATTTTGGGTCTCGAGTTTTTTTTTTTTGTGAAAATTTGGATATCGAGTTGGATCAACAAAAAAGTGAACCGTTTTCATTCCCGCGTGCAGCGGACTGGATGATGTCAAAATGTAGCGAACTATGCGGTCACCGAAGCGGGCCAGCCGCCAGCCAATTGTTAAGTTCGCTACACAGAAGGCTATACCATCTAGGATAATATGGTAATTTAAAATCATTTCCGAATCTACTGCCGGATATATAGCACCCCCGATCATCCCGCAAAATCCCTATTTTCCTTGCCCCTCTTGGCCGACAAACTCCGAACACCAATACTCGACGATTCGGCTTTGGCCACGTGTCCACCTTGTCTCGGGCTCCTCGTCTTCTCCTTGCTATTTCACCTCAAGGCTTCCACTAATGGTACCTCAGAGTAGCGGCCAGAAGACTAAAATCTTCCGGATGTTCTCCTTCTCTGCTCCATTCCTTGGTCATCTTCACCTATAGATGGGTTCATTGGAAGCCTGGATTCCGCAGAAGCGAACCCCGGTGCTCCGCACCTCTTCATCCTCCTCCGGTGGCTGGTCGTTCTTCCACCGGCCGAGATCTAGGCTCGCCCGCTTCCTGCTATTCGAGAAAGTGGACTACCTCCAGTGGATTTGCACCGCCGCAGCATTCTTCTTCGTTGTCATACTCTTTCAAGCATTCCTCCCTGGTTCTGTCTTGGACAAACCCTACAGTCGGCGCGCCATTGATGGAGATCGGGCTCCGGAGACGGGGAATTTCCGGGAACTGGAATTCGGGGAGGGGATTCGTTTCGTGCCGGCAAAGCTGCTGGAAAGGTTCGAGAGGGAGAAGAAAGAGGTGGATTCTTTCTTCACGGCGTCGGGAAGACCGATGAAGCGCGCGGGGTTAAGTAAACCGCGGTTAGCCATGGTTAGTTTGGTTTCTTGGGGTTGATGTTATTTCTCTTCAGTGAGTTGGTTGTTAGATGGTGGTTTGGATCTGATTTGATGTGGTGGATGCCGGAGTTCTTGGTGGCAGGTGGTTGGCAGGCTCTCGCTTCATGCTATGCAGTTGCAGATGGTCAGCATTGCTTCCGTGCTGAAGGAGATCGGGTACGATGTCGAGGTTTGTATTCCAGTTAGCTTGAGTTAACGAAACTATAGTTTTCTTTTGTTAAGAATCGTCGAGTACTGCTTCATAATGAAAAGCTTTTGATAATATAAATAGCTGGGCTGTTGTGTTTGTATAATGGAGATGGCGATTCTGCTTATGCCTTTATTGCATTTCCGTGGAAACTTTTATTATAGCTTCAAGTTATGTAGGAGTCATGTTTCTCTCATCTTAATCTCTTTGACTTGGTAGATAGATAAATTTGCAGCTATCTCGTATTTGCTCATGTTGCAATCTATATTGCTCAATAGATGAATGAGCAGGCGTTGTCTGAGGAAATCTGTTTAAGACCGGCAAAAAAACCAATCTCTTTGGTAGAGATGATTCCTCTGTTCATTGAGATGAAAAGTTGCATATAGTCAATTGTGAAAATAGGGTCTATTCCTTCCTGCATGAATATGGTTTGCATGTTCAGCTAAGGTGCATGAAGTGGTTTGCATGTTCAGCTAAGGTGCATGAAGTGGTTTGCATGGTGTTGAAATAGCACATATTTGTAGATATTTGTGGGAAAATGAATATTGGTTAGGGTAGATTTGCAGATGTACACAATGAATTCTGATCATAATAAAAATTAGCATTAATTTTCTTTCTTGAAGGCACATTGCCTTGATAGATATTGTTTTCTCCCGATGAAGTAACATGTTTACATAAGTTTCAGACTTGTTTTCCTAGGGTTCGAACTTCTAACGTGTTTGCTGAGTTCCTTCACTGTCACAATCTAATTGTCAAATGTCTCTTTGATTGAAAACGCTCTCTGGTCATTTTACTGATCCACAGTATTTTTTGATTTGACAAAAAGTTTTTGGTCAGAGTGGGATACAAGTGTTGGCTAGGCAAGCCTCCTATATTAAGATGACTAGCTATGAACCCTCTATGTTGTCTCTGTCACTGGTTTTTTTTTAATCAACCTATACACATGAAATATGTGCAAGATATCATTAGAAAAGTTGTGTAACAGGTTTTTAATACTAAGTTAGTATTACATTCCTTAGCGGATGAATTCATGCGAATACAATGGGAGACATTAAACCAAATTTAAGGACAAAAATCAGTAGTATCTAGGAGGAAATTTAAAATTTTGTTATTGTTTCACTCTTACTCCATGTTTTTTTGTTTTTATTTTTTTTTGAGAATATCATTTAAGCTTACTATTCATTTGCATGCATATGGATAACCAACATGATCGGTGCCTTCATTTTTGGATTCCTCAGGTTTTTACATTTCAAGATGGCCCTGCGCATACTGTCTGGAGAGACATGCGAATTCAAGTCAACCTACTACCCCTGGACATGAAATATACCATAGATTGGTTGGAGTAAGGATATCACTTGATTTGGATTTTACCTATTGGACCTTTTGCTTATTTCTGTTTACTCGATTCATCTTCAATCTTTATGATTTGTTTACATTGAAAACATGCTTTGTGCAGCTATAGTGGAATTCTTGCAAGTTCGGTTGAGGCCAGGCTTGTAATTTCGAGGTAATTGCTGCTTTCATTCTTTATCACACACTATACTTGTTCCATGGTTTCCCCCTTAGAAGCAATGTTGTAAAAATCGAGTCGGTAATCGAACCAAAACATCAATTAGTTCATGGTCGGACCGGTCGGACTGGTCTAATTGGTCGGTCCAATTACCTGATATTAATATAACAAAATAATATAACTATATATACATTTAATATTAAAAATATAGAATATATATAATCTAAAATATTTGTTACATAAATATAATTAAATAATTAATTTCCAATATGATCTACAAAAATTAATTAACATATATTCAGTATAACCAATAAAGTTGATGAACATATAAATATATTATTTCTAATATAACAAACAAAAATTAAATACTATATATTATATATATTCACATAAAATTAATTAATGTATATCTATATTAAAATAAAAATTTTTAGTTATCATTCAAAAAAAAAGTTTATTCCTAAACATGAATCTAACCTAGCTTTTTTATCTAAAAAGCTTATTAATTTGCTTACAAATATTAACCAATAAAGACAAAATATAAATTTTTCAGTTAAACTGGCATTTAATCGATTTGACTGGTTCACCCGACTTGACTAATTTAATCCGGTCTAAACCGGTTCAATCCTTCTTCCGTTTTAACATAAAACTGGACTGGACTAGAGACCAGTTCACGGTCTGATCGATCGAACAGGTCGGTCGGGTCCAGTTTGTACAACATTGCTTGGAAGTAGATTTTTTTGCAAGTAGTATTGTTGTGCCTTAAAGGATGAGCTTTGGTGCAATAGTAATCTGGTAACGTTTGCTCGCAGTTGCAGGTTTGAGATCCTGAAAGAACCTCTTTATTCCAAATGTATAGAAGACAATAGACTACCCTCCCATGCCCTCATAAAGTGGGGAGCCTTTTGCCTTTCGCCTGGGGACACTCTTTTAGTATAGTTATGCCATGCTGCTTGCACGTCTCTTTTGTCTCAAGGCATGGACAATTTTTTCGTATTTAGGAGCTTGCTTAGAAATATTTGACTTAACTAAAATTGTTTGATTGGATTCTAGTTGCACTATGTTGCTTTTTCTTTTTATTGTCAAAGTTGTTTGCTCTGCCTTTTAGTGCCATGTGCGAGAAGCTTGCATACATTATAAAACCAAAATTTCATATTCTAAGAGTCAAAACTTCATGTTCATGCGAGTTACCTTTGTGGACTAGGTGAGTTTAAGGCTTTTGTTTCATGTATTGTCATAAAATATTTCTCTTTTGTTGTCTTTCTATGGTTGTTTTATTTTTGTTTGTCTCTTTAAAAAGAAAATAAATGCAATTTTACAGTCTTTTGCAGGAGCCTTTCAAATCTATACCTGTTATATGGATCATAGAAGAAAGGTGCCTAGCTATCCGTTTAAGCCAATATCTTCGAAATGGTATGTCTGGGATTTACAGTGACTGGAAGCAAGTTTTTAGCAGGGCTACTGTTGTTGTGTTCTCAAACTATTATTTACCGGTAACAATTTTATCTCTTTCTACCATTGAAGTTCACAAAACTTCAGAAAATCATGTAGATTTTGTTTAGTAATGTGCATTATTTATAGTCTTATAAGATATTGTATTTCTCTTTTCGTACAGATTCTTTATTCAGCATTTGACGCTGGTAACTTTTTTGTCATACCGAGTTCAGTCGGTGAGGCTTGGGCAGTAGATAGTTTTCTTGCCTCAAGCTACCATAATAAATCGCTATTTGGTATGGCCCATAGATCGGAGGACTTTCTCATTGCTATTGTTGGCAGTCAATTTGAGTACAGCGGCATGTGGCTGGAGCTTGCGCTTGTATTGCAAGGATTGTCACCTCTACTTCGAGGTTTTCAATCTTATAATGTTTCTTACCCTGTTTTGAAAGTTGGAATACTCAGTCGAAATCCAAGTACTGTACACGAGAATCCACTGGAGGTTATGTTGATTTCATTTGATATGCTTATTAACATTATATTTCTTTGAATTTAAGATGTTTTTATTTTTATAACAATTTGGTAATAATTCTTTTTTTTGGCAGACAGTTGCCTTAAGTTTTGATTACCCAAAGTGGATTGTGGAGCATATTGCCTGGGAAGATGATAATTACAGATTCCTTGGCATGGCAGACCTTGTAATTTATGGATCCTTTCTTGAGGAGCAGTCATTTCCGTCGTCTTTGCTGCAGGCCATGAGTCTTGGAAAGTTAGTGATTGCTCCTGATCTTGACGTGATTAAGAAATATGTATGTCACTGCGTGCTATTGTCTTGCTAAATATTCTTTGACAGAAACTCCAACTTACTGACATTTTCCTCACTATTTTTTGACAATCGTCAACTTCTGACATTACATTCTAAATAATATTCCTGACATTTTGACAATTAGATTGATGATGGGGTAACTGGGTATCTTTACCCAAAATATGAAGTTGAAACGCTGTCCCAGATTATACGTCAAGCAATTTCAAACGGGAAATTAACTCCTGTTGCACATAAAATCGCAAAACTTGGCCAAGGGAAGGCTAAAAACCTCATGGTCTCTGAAACTATTCAAGGCTATTCATGGTTACTGGAAAATGTTCTCAAATTCCCATCCGAGATTTCTACTCCTAAAAAAATTGAAGAAATTTCTTCAACTTTGAAAGAGGAATGGCAGTGGCATCTGTTTGTGAATATAGGAAATACGAAGAATTTCAACAGAATGACTGAAAGCTGTGAAATTTTGGATATGTTAGAGGAAGAATGGATTAGAACACACAGGGACGCTAATGCTAACAACAGTTCAAGGTTGCCTGAGGCATTCCTTTCTATTAATTGGGAAGAACAACGGATGATTGAGATTGAAAATGCAAAAAAAAGGTTGGAAGAAGATGAGGTGAGACATTAAACGTTATTTTTTGTCACTGTCATATTAACCTTGTGAAAGTTTTGTCACATAGTCTATACAAACTTATGTAGTTGAAGGATAGAACTGATCAGCCTCATGGCTCGTGGGAGGAAGTATACCGAAGTGCTAAAAGAGCTGACAGGGCTAAGAATGAGCTACACGAAAGAGATGAAAGGGAGCTTGAGCGGATAGGCCAGCCATTATGCATCTATGAACCTTATTTTGGGGAAGGAACCTGGCCTTTTCTGCATAACTCTTCTCTATACCGGGGAATCGGCTTGGTATGTTTTTTTTCATGTTGCTCAAAATCAGAATAATGATCTCATTTTTATTAATTTTACTCTCTTCTCTTTGCTTTGCAATTATTCAAGTCTATTATGCTATGAAAGATGACCAAGGGCCTATTCAACTGACAAACGTCTTGTGCTATTCAAGGAGGATTTGATTTCATTTTGTATGATATACATGAAAGCAATTCAAAGGTTTTATGCTGCAGGTGACAACGGTCTAAATAGGTTTCTTTATGGTACCGCATGGCTATGAATTGCTAGTCTTATAACTCAATTAAGTGTTAATTTCATATCATAAATCAGCAATATCTTATTACCCACTTAAAACTTATTAAAATATTTTCATGCACTTTCAGTTTTTAGATTCGGAATTCAATACTTTGAATTGGAGGATAAAAAAGATAGTTTAGTTGGATTTTTTTATTTTTTTTCGAAAAATGTATACAATGTAAAATAAAGTGAGTTAGTTATATTAAAAATTGTATGGGATGTCAAATAAAGTTGATTAATTTATTGAAAATTGTATTAGCTGTGAAATAAAGTGAGTGTTTAATATTGAAAGTTTTATAGGATAAGATAGAAAATAGTTTTTAAATTTTTTACTTTTTAATAGGTTAAGGAAGAAATTGTCAGGTTTATCTTTTTCATTAGTTAGATTTCTATTTGTTTCAGATGAGTTTAACATTCCTATCTCATTTATTTCTGCTTTTTGATTTTGCTTGATGTTAGTCGCCCAAAGGGCGCAGACCTGGAGCTGATGATGTAGATGCCACTTCCAGACTACCTCTTCTTGGTAATGCCTATTACCGAGAAGCACTTGTTGAATATGGAGCCTTTTTTGCTTTGGCTAACCGCATTGATCGAATACACAAAAATGCTTGGATAGGTTTTCAGTCTTGGAGAGTTGGGGCAAGAAAGGTATGTTGATAGTTGTGATTGGTTACATTAAGTTGAACTTTTTAACTTGATTCATTCATTGTAACTGGTCCTTTTTTTGTTCCTACCATATTATATTTTTAGCAAAACACTATGTAACTAGCCGGCAACCTTTTAGTTTCATTGATACTTACGTTTATTTCTATGCTTTAGGTATAATTTTGGCATAAAGCTTACTTTAGGAATTACAGGCATGCTTATCCAAAAATGCTGAGAAGGCACTCCTGCAGTCCATCCAGACGCGGAAACATGGAGATTCATTCTACTTTTGGGTACGCATGGATGAGGATCCCAGGAACTCAGCCCAGCAAGATTTCTGGTCCTTTTGTGATGCAATAAACTCGGGAAATTGTAGGTAAATATTTTGTTGATTTGGTTTGTTTTTTTAAGGGTATTACAAGTAAAGTATTTAAAATTAAGAAGCTTACAAACTAATTTGAG
The DNA here is from genome assembly GCA_019297695.1 of Apostasia ramifera. Classification (NCBI taxonomy): domain Eukaryota; kingdom Viridiplantae; phylum Streptophyta; class Magnoliopsida; order Asparagales; family Orchidaceae; genus Apostasia; species Apostasia ramifera. The sequence goes on from JAEMOT010003714.1 coordinate 53,563, forward strand.
TACACGCCAAGGCCTTGTCACTTGTTAACATCTCCAAACGAGAGAGGATGCCTCGACTTAATGAGAGAAATCACGGGAAAGGACTTTCAACAACACATAAAATGAACTCTCGAGAATTACTCGAGATAGTTCCCAAGGAACAATTCAGGGAAGTTGATCAAATAAAGCTCAGGGAATTGAATGGAACTATGACAAATAAGAGCCTTGCTAGGAGAAGCCCTAGGAAGTGTTCCTGAAAGAAATTTGAGTTATGGAAGACACCACTAGAGAAGTGCAAAGATCAGCCCCTCCATACACATGAGTTTGTGAGAACCTAGAAGAACAACCTTATTGGAAGAAGCCTATGTCGACGCCATACGAAGGAAGCTCAATGACAACCATTGCCCAAAAAAAAGAAGATGCATAAGGCGAGTTCAATGCCACATGATCACAAGGGATCTGGCTTCAGAATAACTGCCTCGCTAAGTTGTCGACAATTAACCATTGGATTGGAGTAAATATGGCAGGTGGAAGATTGGGTATTGGGTAGGAGATGTAAACCTAACCCAATAAGCACCGAGACAATCTTGAAAGAAAATCTCTTCCCCGGCCCTTCTTCTTCCCCTTGTGTCTTTGCCTAATAATATCCTTCCAGCCTGTTCTTGGAGAGTGTGAGATTGAAGGAGACCTTGCTATTGAATCTAGATTCCGTTAGCAGTATAGAGAATTATGTCGGCTTTACATGGCCATGGAAATAGAGGACAATGAACCCCCCACCCTCACTCGCGCACACACATTTGGGCAACTCCAAAGGCATGCAGTGTTAAGAGAGTAATACTTTAAGGAACCAAGTTGAGCCCAATACACAAGTAATGAATAGCTTATAATCAAAAATCCAAAGTTAATTGATAAAACACCTATATATCAACATCTCAACCTTTTGTTGATCATGCAATGTAGGGCAATTCTAATGGTATGTAGTGTTAGGAGAGTAATACTTTAGGAAATCAAATTTAGCTCAATACACAAGTGTCAAACATCTTCCAGTCCAAAAGCTAGAGCTAATGGGTAAAACACTTATATATTAGTATCCAACTTCTTGTTGATCCTGTAATATAGGATAATTCTTATATGTATCCCAGTAAATCTAACCTCATATGTTGAATCCATCAACGATGGATCCACTCCCCCTTTAATGAGTCACCTTTTAGCTCACCAAGTTTATGCACACTAAGAACCTGCTTAACCACTAGGGAGGCATCGCAAGTGTCTTTTGGAATTTTTAATCTCAACCATGGTGATGCAGGACAATGCATAATGTAATTCTAATCAGAGATCAATAAATAACTTTAACAAATGATCATAAAATTATTCAAGAAATTTTGTTGTTAATAATTATGTAACGATTAAAAAATTATAAGTTCGAGAAGTAAATTGATTTTAAATATTTAGAAACAAGTTTAAATAATATCTAGTTAATCTGCTAATTAATTCAAGATAACTTCATCTTAACAAGTCAGAGCCAGGGTATGCAGTAAAGAGCTTTTTCACAATGAAATATTGCCCAACAACAATCTAGTCACACAATAATATTCAGATTGCACAGATGAGCAAATCAAACAGTTTCGATAATGTACATTATCATTGGATCTCACAAAATACTTGAAACATTCACTAGGGTTTAGATTTACCTCGGTTGAGAACCCGTTACCACGAAGACGAATCACAGCCGATGAAGAAAGCCAGAGGAAGATTTAGGGTGGTGGTAAGGCGCAGTCGACACGAAGCTGACGTGGGTATTGACAGCTTATGGTGAGGTTGTCCGCAACTGGACTAGTGCGCACGAGCTTGAATCGTCGATCCGTGTTGCTACAGAGAAGGCAAGAATAAGCGGAGATGTGGTGCTGTGCTCAGGAGGAGGCAAATCGACGGCGAAGGATCGCGGATGGCTGGTATGACGATGACGTCGTCAGATGGCGAGCGTGCGCGATCACACACGTGATGATCGGAGTGCTGGGTGGTGTCGCAAGCCGAAGCGGGGTAGATTGTGACCCCCCTGCGTGTGGGGATGATGCCGTCGGGCGGCGATTGCATGCTATCACTCGTGTAGCGATCAGGTAGGAGGTCGTGTTGTGTCGCGGGCAGGGCGAGGCAGCCTGCGGTTCCACACACGTGATGCGTTGCGGGCTCGGGATCTCGCTCGGGTGCGTGAAGTGCCACGGGTCCGTGCTCTAGAGAAGATGAATAGTGAGGTGATTGAATAGGGCTGAAAATTTATTTAATTTCCTGAATTTAGATCGGTTCGAAATAACGTCATTAGTTGAGAAGAGTTGGAGAAAATACTTTAGATTTTTTTAAGATATTTAGGGATTTTCACCTAAGGCTCCAACTCTTCCCTTATCGGGATATAACACAATATTTCAAAATCAAATTGATTTTATTTCAGGATTAAAAAACAAACAACACTAATACATGCTTTATATAAGCCTATTACAATCAAAATTCAAATTGTAAAAATAAATGCGAAAATAAAAGAGAATTATAACATTCTAAATGCGAATATCTAAAAAGGAAAAAACCAAATGAAATCAACCCAAAATTTAGAAAATTTTCATTCAAATTAATAAATTGATTTAAAAGGGGATCTTCAATCCAACTGATCAGCTACCAATTACGTTTGCTGTCAAATCTGCTGATGTCAATCTTCTATCTAAATTGATGTCATTTGGTGAGATCTCGGACATCGAGTATATACCTTGGCTGGAATAAATTGATGATCTGATGGCAAGGAGCACATGAATCTGCATGAACTGCTTGTTCCCGGGAGGAGTAATACATTGGGGACTCAAGTTAGCCCAATATACAAATGATCGGATACCCTTACAACCAAAAGCCTAGGCCAGTGGGCGAGTGTCTTGTGTATTAACACTTAAACTTATTATTGATTGGGTAATTGCCATTTGTATCCAACATGCTGTTTCCTTTTTTTTTTTGGAATTGTACTTTTTTTAAAGTGAACATGCTGTTTCTGTATTTTATATTTTGTTTGAATCTTTAGTTTCACTTGGGTAGCAATGAGTATTTTTACCTGACTTCCACATCTTGATTGATTGAGCTGTGTAATTTAAGTATTCTCTATATGTTGTTGTCTTTCATACTTACTATGGTGAGATAATAGCAAAGGGGGTAGACACACTCTCTCTCTCTCTCATGCATAATACTATGATGTGTCAATAATCATTTGTCCCTTTTTTCTGATATCCTTGGTTTCTCTTTCTCATTGTTATTTTTTATAATACGGTGAGATTGTGCTACCGACTCAACCTTGGTTTGGGTAATTTGAGTACTGGCACCATCGCTTTTGCCTTTGATGAAGTTCTAATGATGTACTTAGACTCCTGTTTGCGTGTTCTTGGATATTGTTGCAAATAACCAGAGTAAATGGACTAATATTGAGTGTAGGTTTCTGGTTGATATTTTTTCAGGCAAGTAAAAACTTTACCAGATGTCTGAAAACAGTAGTCTCTCTGTGTTAGTCAATGACTAGAAGGCATACTATTCCAAATATATGGACTCAAATCTTGTTCTGTGGTGTTATTCTGTTGCTGCGAGTATAATGTTACAAATTTTGCTTTTAATAGGACAAGCTAGTTAAAACATTAAGTGGTGATTGCTTTGCTGCTAGCTCTTTAGCTGATCCACTCTATACACTGTGCCTACTGTTCTTGGTTACTGCAAAATCTGAAGTTCTTTTGCATTCCCTATTCATGCTATTAATATGATTTGTCTATTTATTATGCTTTATTGAGAGAATAAATTGATTTACTTTGTTGTCCTGAAGGTTTATTGTTTCGGAGACTTTGCATCGGATGTATGGCATTTCTGATGATTGGGATTCTTTGCCTCCGATGCCGGAAGATGGGGGTACTTGGTCTACGATGCATAGCTGGGTGTTGCCTACCAGATCCTTTCTTGAGTTTGTCATGTTCTCAAGGTACACTCCTGGCATTTATAAGATTAATCTAGTTTAACGCACGAGCTTAATCTCTGACCTGATGTTAACTTTCCGATTTGCTCATGTCGAATGTGCCAAATAATCAACCTATTTTGTCTCTCTAGGTTTTGCTTTGTGAGCTTCCTGAAACTTCTTTTGCACATTGATATTTGTGCATGTGCCCTTAGGCACCCGTTCAGATAATTACGGTTGTTGGAAAATGTTTTTTTCTATCATAATGCAATGCTTCTGCATCTTACAGACTAACTGTACTAGTTGAAGTTATTATTATGGAGTTATCCAAGTGTCGTTTCTTTTTATTTATTTTCTTTCATTATTGATAGTTTGAGATAAACGTCTAAGTAGAAATGAGGTTTACTTTTTGGCAAAATTGAGCAATTTCTCTGCAACTTGAAATCAGAGATGTGGTTTCCAGCCTTACATCTTGAATACGCTTGTGTTGTATATAGATATAACGTTATTAACGAAGCATCTCTCTGTATGTATGTAAATATCTTAATTTCTTACTCCCTTGATAATGTTAGGTCTTAACTTTGAACATCTTCGTTATATACCTAAATTAGAACAATATCAAGAGGAAATCGAGTCTTTCAAATTGAAAAATTCAAACCTTTTTCGAATGACTTTTGAGTTTTGAGTTTCAAAAATAATTAGAAGGATAGCTGATTGATCAGCTATTTTATATCCTTTGACAACTGTTGTTCGTCTGCACAACTGATAATTTTTTAATCCACTAATCTGTTTAAGATACTCTCTTTGTACCTTTGATTTGTCTCTTCCTTTCCAATATACTTTTCATTTAAATACTCAGTTTTATCTCATGAAGATTCTGTCACAGTTGTATCTGAATAGTCAGATATATGAATTCCCTTAATGATAAAAGTTTATGTTTTTTCAGATTTCTAATTGATAATGTTCATACTTGACTACTGTATGCATAACTGCAGGATGTTTGTAGATGCCTTGGATTCCCAGATGTATGAACAACACTATCAAAGTGGTTATTGTTATTTAAGCTTGACTAAGGTACTGTCCAATTTATTCATTTTGTTTGCTACTTGCTAACCCACATCGCACCCTATCTTCAAACTAAGAATAAAAATGGACTAGCAGAAAACTCTGGCCCTCTTTCCATCAGAACGCAATTTCCTCTAAATTGTAGGACATGGTCTTACTTTTCCACAATGAGTATCAATTTAGATTATTGAAAGTTTCATATGTGATACTTGATAGTTGTGGAAACCTGATAAGCTGATTTTGATCAACAGTGACATTTCAAAATCAAGAAGCCCTTATTTCTAAAATACATTATATTTTGTGCGAACATTTTTCCTATACCTGGGTTATGATTGAAAATCTGCAAGACATCTTCAATGCCTCTGCAAGACTGCAATCCCCATAAGTGCACCAGTTAACTAAGTTCCTCTTGCACTTGAAATGAGTTTATGGGGGGTATTTTGTTGGGATAAAGAAACAATCCACACAAAAGAAAGGGAGATGAAAATAAATTAATTAATTTAGGCGATTCAATAAATCTTTCCTACATCCACGTTTACATAATATATTTTTATTTAAAGGTTTTAATTTACGATAAAGGTTCTTAAGATAACTAGTTTATGAGAAAATCTTATCTTTAGCAAATATGTTGAAAGTACATTTATTTTATTAGGTTAATTTTATTCAGATTAAATTTAAACTTAAATGATGATATTTTTCACTTGAGCTTTGAGTAGATGTGATGTGAAATTAAGTTTTCATGTTGGGATGTGTAAAAGATATGAAATGTAATTAGTTCTCGTTTTAGGATGTGTCATGTGTGTTAGATGTGAAATAATTTTTTTTTAATTAAAAAATAAAGTTAATCTTATCAAAAAAAAAAATAAATTTCTATTGAGAAATATTTTGTGTAAGATGCAAAATATATTAGTTTTAATCTTATAATGTTTGAAGGATGTGACTTGTCAGCTTTGGTGAAACAAAATTTGTGGTTTAATGATAGTTGAAGATTCGCATATTTTGAAATTGTATTATCTTGCTTATATTTGTGGTTTTGTTGCATGTGAGCTGAATGGGGTTGGGTGTGAGGTCGCATTTGAGGAGGTCGGTTTTAACTTATAATTGAATTTTTTTGGGTAAGTTACACCCTGGTCCTTGAGTTTAAGGCTTAATAATAGGTCCACATTTTTAAAATTTAACGTCGGGGTTCCTGAGTTTTTAATAAATTATCAAATTGGTAGTTTTTTATTTTTTTATTATTAATTTTTTTTTTAAATTACCATTATATCCCTCTCTCTCTCTCATTCTTACCGATCCCTGTGCACGCGAGCGACGGCCGCGGCCGTCAGCTGGTCGCACGCCCCGCGGTAGGCCGCAGGGTCCCTCGAGGCCAGCAGCCCTTGCGCACGCGAGGGACGGATGCGGACGTCGACGGGTCG
>JAEMOT010003714.1:62907-77422 GCA_019297695.1 Apostasia ramifera
CGGCGGCCGCGCGGTGTGGCACGACGACTGCGCGCGGTGTGGCACGACGACTGCGCGCGGCCGCTGGTGGTGTTGCGGCCACCGGATCAGGTGGAAAGAGAGAAGTAAAGGTATAATGATAATTTTAAATTTTTTTAATAATAAAAAAATAAAAAAAGGACTCATATGATAATTTTTTAAAAGTAGAGACCCGATATTATAATTTTAAAAATATGGACTTATATGATAATAATCCTTAAACTCAGAGACCTGAATGTAATTAGCCCTTCTTTTTATAAAAAAATATAGTTCACGTCAGATTGGAACTCCTCAAAGGAACCTCACAGTTTAATGAGCCAAAGCTCCGTCTATGTTCGTGTATGGTCCCATTAGAAGGTCATCATTTTACGTCGTGGCCCTCGTGTTTTTTTATTTTTTTATGTTGCTCTCGTGGGTTAAATCTACCCGAATGAAAGTGAGGCGGACGCGTTTGGGGCTCATGGCCGAACGCCTCCGTCGTCGTCCTGCACGCAAACCTCTCGCGCCTGTCTGCTCCACCTTGCTTATAAGTACCTGCGACCTACTTCCTCCACCGTCCCTCTTTCTCTCTCCCGCTTCTCCGGCTCGCCGCCGCCGCCGCCGGTACCATGTCTCTATGCGTTTCCTCTTCTGTATTTCTTCCTGCTGGAGGATTGAGACCTAGATGCTCCGCGGGGATGACAGCGCCGCAGAAAGGATCCAATAGAAGCGAGGGGACATGCGAGTTCTCTCTGTCGGAGGAGGATTTGGGCCCTGTGCGCAAGTTCAAGATGTCAGATTTCGTTATCTGTGATCGCGTTAGTGTCGGTCTTCAGGGGAGGGTGCGTAAATCTCATTACATGGTTATTGCTGTTTTGATTAACAATGGAATGGGATTCGGATTCAACGATCGATGATTGGATGTGTTTGTAGGGAGACGAGGTGATCTTTGAGGCTACGGTTAGGGATTCTAGTAGGTAAGTGGAGTTTGTACTTAGATAAGTTCGCTTGTTATTGGCTGTTGAAGTGAAATTATCCAGATTGGGGTTTCTGGGAACCGTGCAGCCCATTGCACAATTCAAGGGTGGTGCTTCGAGAGCTCACCAGCGTGCAAGCGAAGCGACGAGGAAGACGCGCATTGGAGGTGGGAACCTTGTATCTTCAGTTTATAAGCTTCATTAATCTTGCTTTTCACAGAAATCCCAAAAGAAATGTTAACTAATGGATTCTTTTTCTTTGTAAAGGTTCTGAAGAAACTTGTGCGACGGCAGCTTATGTATCACTCTTATGCAATGCAAGTCCACGGCTACGTTTCCCCATCAACTAGCGAGGAGAATGGCCATTTCATTCTGGTGCATGGGGTAAAAATTCTGACTTGACTATTTGTTTAGTGTAATGTTGTTCATGATATTTGAAACATTAAAGGGTTTTGTACTCATATGTTTCCTATTATAGTGATAGCTTATGTCCACACAAACGAAGTCATAATCTATTATTATGTTGCCTTCGAGGCTAGGGGTTTTGGGAAGAGGTCCTGTTTGGAATGAAGTCAAAAAGGTGTCATGACTAAGTATTTTTTATTATATATATAATTTGATATTTTATTTTATATAAATTTTAATATTAAAATTTTACTTTATTTCATAATTTTCAATGCACCAATCAATTTTATTTCACATCCTACACAACTTTTAACCTAATAAACTTAATTTATTTTACATCATACACATATTTCAAAAAAAATGAAAAATTATCTTCTAAGCTTTTTTTAACTTTGTTTGAAACGGATCCTTATGAAAACCAGAAGCTAGAGCACAAGGTAAATAGATCCGTTTCTTTTTGCAGTATCATGGGAGTTATTCGCTCATGCATTGGCTTCAGTTATCGGACTGGCTTCCAACACTAGAGACAACCCTATCTTTGGATGAAGAGTGGGTTAAGAGAGTGGGAGATGACACAATAGGTGGGCCTACTATTACTCGACAATTACGCCTTATCAGAATAATAATGAGAGATCTTTTAATTGGTGTAAGTACTTCTATGTATGGTTATTAGCAGCAATGTGTTTTGTAAGGCTCTTTAAATAACATTCTCAGATTGTCATCCTCCTTTTGTCTTCTCAGGTAAATTATCTGCATAGCCATGGATTCGCCCATACTGAGTTAAGGCTAGAGAATGTGCATATTTGCCCTGTGGACAGGCATATTAAAGTATGCTTTTCTGAAACACTACCTTTGATAATATACCGCCATTCCTTTTCTTGCGTTAATAAATACCTACTTTTTTGTTTATTTTTTGAAATTCCTACACATATCAAGCTTGTTATTATAAGAAACAAGAGATCATTTGAACATGTTCTCTAAAGTGTCTTGGTTCTCAAGTTTGTTAAATTACTTGTATTTTAGAATTTGTGAGGGTTTTGTAAAACATCCAATATATTTGCATTCTCTTAAAACTTATATCCAAGCAGAACTATATGTGATTTCGTGTTGGAGGAGCAAGTTTGGTAAAATGTCCACGATGATTTTCCCCTATTTCTTGAAAGTAAAATGTCCATGATGATTTTCCCCTGTGGATCAACCTCTCTATTCTCCCTCTTCGGGGCTCTACTGTTCTTTGTTCGACATCTTCACGTTCTTATTACATAAACCTTAGTAGAAGTCTTAGCGTGATGTCATTTAATTTCGGCCAGTTATCTGCAACTGCCCCCATGAACTTTAAGGAGTTAAGCAAGTTGTAGACATCTAGAACTCTACTAAACGTGTGTAAGCCACCAGTCCATTAGCATCATTAATGACCTATTGGATCTGAAAATTGGTGAAGCGTACATGTGGCGACAACAATCGAACAACCAACCAATAGTCAACTATTAGTTATGGCACGACTTGAACAACCGGAGTTGAACAAACTCTGAGCCTTGTCTGTTGCCAGTGTTTTGGTATGCCAACCACCACTAAACTGTACTTATCTATAAGTAAACTAGCTTATCCATGAGTTTGTTTCGCTCAATGATACATATATCTTGCTGCACTTTTTGTTATTGAGATTACAATTTTAGTTGAAATTTTTCCAAATAGACTCATGTTCTTGCATGTTCTCTGCTTTCTGTAACTTAAAAGGATAACTTTCTGCAGTTAGAATATGGGACTACTTCATTCAGCTACAATTTTTCTTTCTGAAGAAAAAATCATTTATTTAAATTTTTTAAGAATAGTCCGTCCTGCGAGTTCTAAGTGTGTTTTTGTGTTTTCTTGATTGTTTTATGCTTGTATGTAGCATTATCTGATATCTTGGTCTTCAATTATTGAAACTATTATAAAAAATTCCCGTTGTGATTGTGCTCATTATGCCAGTTAAGAAGATGGAACTACATGGCACATATTTGTTAATACTTAACTAAAAAATAAGTCCTTCAGTTTATGCACCAAGAAGAGGATAAAGTTCGTATTTAGTAACAGAAGGTTCTCGACAAGGCATCATGCTAGAGTTCTTCTAATGACAATTTCTGGAGAATGATTTGGTTATGTATCCATGAATTTCAATTCTTTCTTGCATTAAACTATATCATTTTGTTTTGTAGGTAGGAATCCTAGGAAATGCAGTTGATTTGAATGGCAACAACATGAGTGGCCCATCTTGTGGTAAATCTGACAAGAAGGCAATGATGATAGCTTTTGACATGAGGTATGTTGGTTAACGCGGGTAATATGTCATGTACATTCTATTCATTTACCTTCCAAATTCGCAGGAAACTCTTATATTGCCCTCTGATACATTGTTTTTGATGTACACTTTGTTAGATGTGTTGGTTTCATGATGGCAAAGATGGTTTTGAAAGAGCTTATGGGTTCTTCAACCTTTTCTATGTTCAAAGTTTTCCTAAATAAGGTTTGCTAGATGCGTAATATATATTATTGTCTTTATATGAAGATTTTGGGTTTCTTTTTCAATGCTTTCTGTCCAACCCTTTTTTTTAATTTTTTTGATGAAGAGAAGAATTTCATTCAACTTGGAAAAGAGGTATTACAATCCTTGTACAATACAGTTTTCATAAATATAGGAGTTAAATCTTTCCAAATAGTAGTATCATCAATTGTGAGATCATGTTGGGGAAGATAGTGGGCTGCTTCATTTCCATTTCTCCATAAAAGAGAGCTTGTAGGAGTTGAGAGAGTTGAGCATCCTGTTCGTGTTGTCCATACACAAACCAATCATCGACAAATCCGTGTTCTTGTCTTCTCCTTTTAAAGCCTTGATTGTCCTAATCCCAAAAAGAAAGCTTAATTGTCGTCAAAGAGTCCCCTTCAAGTGTGATATACTGAAAGTTCATGTCCCTTGCAAAACTCACTGCTTTTTTTGCCGCCACACCTTCAGCGTATAGATCGGCTAGGTCCCCTGTAATATGCCTAGCCATAAGTGCAAGCGTTCTTCCAAGATGATCTCTAATTACCACCCCAATTCCTGCTGTTTTTGGTTTTTTTATGCATCAAAGTTCACTTTCACAGTATTTGAGGGTGGTGGCAGCCAGTTGCAGGTTTCCTTAGTGACTTTATCCAGCTCTGTGTTATTTGTAGGCTTGCTTTGCCCTTTCTGAAAGCTTTTCACTGCGATTGGGCTGTTTGTAGCCTTGTATTCCTTGTGTACTTCTTGGAAAAATCGGCAAGTTCAGCAGGAGAACATCTCTTTTCCCCATGCAGTCTTTTATTTCTATTGCTCCACAGAGTCCATAAAGTCACTGCAAAGGTCTCCAGCAAATCTTTATCAATAGCTTTCAGAGTATCGGCTATCCAATCAATTGCCATCTTAGCCCTATTTAAATAGATGCTGTCTCCCATTTTCATCCTTTTCCAAACTTGTGTGGCTAAAAAACAATCCCGCAATGCATGCAAGTTAGTTTCGGCATCACAATGGCAAGGAGGGCAGCTAGGCAACTCGTTTAAAATGTGTTGCCAGAAGAGATTGTGTAGTGTAGGCAGAAAGTTTTAACAAATCTTCCAAACAAGAAAAAGAACATTACTTTGGGTGTTGAGTTTCCAAATCGTTTGCCACATTGCTTGGTAATCAGATGTTGAAGATTTGCCTTCCCCTGCAGTTTTCTCTCCTTGAACATGCATCCCTAATTGTTTGTTAATATCTCAAATACAATGGTATCCGCTGCGAACCGTATATGCTCTCTTGCGGCTATATCCCAAAATTCTACAATCTGGTGCATTTATATCCCCTAGTGAGATCTGTCCAACAGTTATTATGGTTTTATCCAAAAAAAAAAAAACAGTTATTATGGTAAAATCTTATGAATGGTCTCCAACTCAGTGGAACTTTTCTTGGTCTTTATAAACTTGCTAGTAAACTTTGTCCACCTAATACATTAAGCTTAGATAGAGGGTTAATCTGTAAGTTTTTATTTCTTCATGAAGAAGTTACCTAAATTAGAAATGTGACATTTTTTGTTTCAATGAAGAAACTTAAACATCTCCCATCAAAAAAAAAAAAAACTTAATACATCGTGCTGGTGCATGTCCTTGGAAATTCTTGTTTTTATTGAAATTACTGTCATATCTGATAGTCAATGCACTAGATTCCATTTTTCTAAATTATTTGTTTAAGAAGAAATGATACATATTCTTTTTTTATTTCATTACTATTCTTTTGAAAGTTAAAGCACATTCTTAATCTTCGCTTAATAGTCATGCATGTGTTTATAAAAATCAGGGAAATGACCCATCGTGCCTCCGGGAATTCCTGCTGCCAATTCTATGTCAAGACTTGTCATCTGGAAATAGTGGTTTGCAAGTTAGAATCCGTTCGCTCTTTTAGCTACAACCATCCATGTTCTAACATGTTTTTTCATTGATTTGATTCTTTTTTCTTCTATTTACAGATGTTGGATCGAAACTGGGGTGCTGGTTGGAATCTATTGTCACTATTGCTTGCAACAAAACCATTTGCAAGGATAAGGTGCTCTTATGATTATTTTTGGTGATTTTGATACATCTCTGAAAGTTCATCACTTTGTATTGGTACCATTTTTTCTAGCATTTCTATATCTCTAGTAGCTTATTATTCATGGATGTTGTTAATTTTGACGAAATGCACTGCTTTCTTTCCTTGACATCTGATCTTTTGTTTATTCATATCGATTATTATCTACTTTTTTTATTTTGACCTTTTTTGCAGTTGCTTGGATGCTTTGAGGCATCCGTTTCTGTGTGGACCCAGATGGCGCATAGACCCATCTATCAATGTCATCAGGTGGGGATTGGGATCAACTGCTGTCCGTATGGCAGAAGATTACATCTATGGTAGGCATCAGGTATGTGCAGGAATAGAGATGAACGCATCTACCGCTAAAATTCGTCTTGTAGATAAATTGTTCAATGTACTTGAGCAGGAGTACTGGATCTAGTTGAGCATATTTATGTATTGCCATATCTAGATCAGGCATGTACTTTTGAATTCGAACTGGTTCTATAATTTCTCTCGAAATTTTACTAGTTTTTTTTGTCAATGCAAGACATTGAACTCAAAATGGAACTGGGCTTTTGTATTTAAACTTTTACAATGTTTTTTATATAAGATATTTATATGTTAAAATTGTATGATGGAGAGTTTGTTCAACAGAATAATGGTGTAGATACACACATTTAGTGCTGATATTTAGTTATTAATAATATTTATAATCTATGTAATTGGTGTGTGTATACTTGATTCAAGATATAAGACCGGTAGCTTAGCTCGAATCAAAACAATAATTGCCTTGAAACTAAAAATTTAATCAAACCAATTAAACTTAACTTGAAATTAAAATATGTGATTTTGAATTGAAGCCAACTCAGTTCAACTTTTTTGATGCCAGTGGTTTAATGGATTAAAGAACTTAAATTAGGTCTCCCCCATATGATTTGTTGCAACTTCTTTGGAATGCTTTTTGGATGATATTCTAGAATTGCATTTATGATCTCAGACTTGAAATCCAAGTAAAGTTTTACGTGACTATGGTGCCACATAAGCAAAAAAGTAACTTTTGTATATGTGGCACCATCACCATATATGTGCCATATATTTAGGATTTAAAGTTTGAGGTCACTTATTGAAGCTACAAAGCATTTCTCTTTTATTTATTATTATTATTTTTTGAAATTTGGCCATAGCCTATATGCTAACTACTGAAGAGTAAGCAAAACACCTTGAAAAGTATGAGGGCTAAAAAAACATTTAAGGGTCATACCTTGCTCATGCAAAAGGGACTCAAAGCAATGTAGAGGACTGTACGTAACTGAGTCTGGTGGGGTTTTTATTTAACGAGGAGCTTCTTGATGTTTTTACTCCAAATTTGTCGGAGTTAGGGACTCCCAAGAACTCAGGATACAAATTTCGAAAGGGAGGGGAAACTCTAGGGCCTTATTCAATGCCCTAGATAAAGTTGTTATTCAGTTGTTTATGATAATAACCCAACATTAATGAAGGAAATATTATTTTCATCTTAAAAAACTTGCATATTCTTGCAAATGTCATGGAAAATGTTTGCAGACTTGGATGATACTCTGCATGGTGCAAATCTTGATCTACAACAACAACAAACTAAGCCTTTATCCCACTAGGTGGGGTCGGCTATATGAATTCTTTGTTTTCATTGCACTCTATTAAATTATAAATCTTCATTTAGCTCTAAAGGTACAAATTTTGATCTAGTAAAACTAGTTTCTTTAATTCTCTCTTTCTGAAAGATTTCTTATTTATAGGATCATGCTCACATACATCTAATCTTTTTTTCTTTCCACTTGTGTAGCGGCGGCGGCTGGCTTATTTCATTGAATTGATGGAATTACTGAATCCTCATCCCAAGATAAAGGTTACCTCCCTTTTCTTTCAGCGATCATCTATGCAGTTGTCTTTGTATACTTGTTATCTCCACTGAAACTGAAATTATGATGACTATTATGAGAAATGGAAAATCTTCTAATCTCTTTTTTAGTGTAGTTCAAGACACCTTCTTTATACTTGCTTGTTGCTCAGGGGTGCATGAGTTTTTCTTTTAGAAAATAATTTCCCACAATACTTTCTCATTTACACTTTTCAGCACCCCTCTCCTCTCCACATTTTAGGGCCTATTTGTTTGTATGATTAAAATGGTGTTTGAAATGAAAATTTTGGGCATACCTTGAGTTGTGTATATGTTGAGAACTAAAACTAGTTATGTTAAAAAATTATGTAGGATGTGAAATAAAATTAATAATTGTATTAAAAATAGATTTGGGTCCAATCTAGGCTTATATGGATTGGTTTTTAGCGGAACTTTATTAGACTATAAAAGGGTCCTAATCAGACATTCATGTATATAAGTTGCACTAAAAATGGGTTATTTACATATTAATTGTCACAATTATATGAACATCACGAAGCTAACACCTGTATTTCCCACCCCCTCCAGCTAAGCCACTGGTAACAATTGTTCAACCATCATTAACAAGCTCTCTGGCAGCTCAGTTCCCTCTTCCACAGCTTCCCTCATTCCACTTTGACGGCATCCTTATACTTGATTCAATTCTAGACAATGAGTTGACATTGACTGAGCCAGAGGAGTGATGAGAGTGTGTAGGGTGTGGGAACTTTTATATATTTATGGGAATAATCAACCTTTCAACAGAATATTCTAAAACCCAGTTGATTGATGACCATGATGTAAATTTTGTTATGTTAATGAGATCTTGTTTTCGATATTAGTATGATTTTGGTGCTTACTATGAATACCAAAATCATACCATTTTAGTTTTCTTAAATGTATTTTTATGTTTTTCCAATCACTATGATATCATCGAGGTACTGAACAAAGATCAAGGTATTCACATTCCCTAGCTCCATTCAAATTTCCAAATATGTAGAACTGGATCGATTTTCTCCCTGGTCGTTGGCGCCTTCTCTACTGCACAGGAAGGCACCTTGGGCTAACCCTTCGCCAACCTTCCTCCCGAGTCCTCATCGGCAATGCGTTCCTCACATTCACACAACAAACAAATGATTCAGATCCGTCTTCTCTTCTTCTTTCCTCTGAAGTAAGCTTCAAGATCATGCCAACTTCTCCATGGCCCCATGACAAATCCGGCCCACCTGGGAGTCTACATGTTACATCAATGGTCAGAATATCATCCGGCAACCGGTTTTACCTTAGAGAAGATTCGAGCAGCCCAAGCTCGTTTGGCCCTCATGATTCAATTTCTCGAGTTCTGACAAGCAAAAAGTGGAAGGGAGTAGGATCAGTCAAGGAGCTTCCTTACAGCCTACCTGCTGCAAAACTAGTCCAAGGTGAGATTGATGTTTCAATGATCCTTGAGCCATCATCACCTTCCAGTGTAGTAGCTGAAGCTCAGACTGTGCTGAAAGAGGTCAGAACCCAGATCCCACCTGAAATGTTTGATGTTTCAAAGCTTGTTTGTGGGACCTACGTTGACCCCAGATTGCTGGTCCTACGTGGAGTCAACGGGTCAGCTTTGCTGTTCACAAGATCAATTAGTACAATTTAGACTTTGTAAATTAGCTTTGTATTGTTTGTTACTTGCATTCTTCAATTTGTACAGTCTTAGGCCTTTTTTTGTGAAGGATCTATTGTCACGTGCAACTGTCAAAATTTGCTGCATATGAACTATATATCATATGGAATAAATAGTTTTGCCATATATATATATATATATATATGTTATTGATCATTATTGACCCATATTTTACATGAAAAATCTCAGAATCTGGGAAAATCCCTGTGTGAAGAAGGGAGTTTACTTGTATTCTTGGACTTGTACAAGTTTAGATTTTTTTTTTGGTGAAGGATCTATTTGCAACTGTCAATTTTTTTTTGTATATGATCTTACTGTATAGAATAATAGGTTTTCAATGTATGTTCTATAGATCATTATTGACTCATATTTTACATTGAAAATCCCCAGGAAAAATCAGAAGGAAAAAAGTTTTCACTATGCAATCAGGTTCCCTAGAAGGATTAGAATGGAGCTTAAAGTACAAACAAATAATGCCATCACCTTCCAATTTTGAAATGCAGCTATTTATAGGGTTGGCAGTATAACCGTTATACTATAACAACTACTCTGGTGATCTCCTAGCAGCTCCAAGGTAGTGGGGAGAAGACTCGATCGCGAAGAATTGGTCTTTGTGTGGCGTGAGCGCGAAGATGCTTAAGAAAGGGGCCAGGCCCCTTGGAGGTACTTGCAAATGTTTTAAGTTTATGAGCGGTTTTCTCTAGAGGAAGAACGAGTTTTTATTTATTATTTAGGATGATGATTGTGTATTGCTATCTGTTGATTTATAACAGCACCAAAGTTCGTCTTCTTAATATGTTAGGCTTCCAGATGATTAATTGCAAGCTAGAATTAAGGTCAATTGGCTCTTTAGAGACGCTACCAATTAGTTCTATAACTGCTCGAACAATGATGATTGGTTGGAAGTTGGATACAAGCGACGACGACGATGTAGTTGCTGTAGCAGGGAGCATTTGTAAGTATGTAGGCTGAACGCTCAGGGCCTAAGACCACGTAGTTAGGAGTAGAGAACATCATTTGAGATGACTCCTGTTCATGGAGTTCGAAACGTAGTTACAAGGACTAGAATCGTCTGATCTAACCCCTTCTTCTACGGAGCTTAAAAGAATTGGAAACTTTGTCCGAGTTAACCCCATATTCCACGTAAACTAAGGAAAATTAACAAACATCGTGAATTGAGATTTGGCGCTGCTAGAGTTTTTTAGTTGAATAAAGTGGATACCCTAAACAAGGCGGTTCGAAACATAGGTTTGACTTAGTTTTTGATTCTAGTTATTCAGTTCAAAGCTATGTTACTTGGTTCAAGATGGTTCATTTCGGTTTTTATGCAACCACATGGGTATAATGGTAAAATCTTATATAGACATATATATTAAATTAAGTGATAATTTCACTTAAGTTCCTAAGGTTTATTCACCTTGCCATAAGTTCATAAATGTCAAAATATGTTATATAAGCCATCTTAAATAACTATATAGTTTACTGGGATCTTAGCTATTTTTAAAAAGCTTCTAATCAGATCCAAGTTACTATTTTTTATTTAATATTTTGTTAATTCATACACCTGTAAAAAATAAAATAAATTTAATTGTTGTAGATTTACCTTGCTGCCCTTGAGAATTCACAGATTCCTTTTTTCCTCCTTTTTCTTCAATGCCAGCATCTAGGCTGTCAACGGATCGGATCCGGATCGGGCCTGACCCGGATCGGATTAAAAATTGGATCGGATCGAGGTCAACTCAGATCAGTTCCATGACCCGCCATGGTTCGGATTTTCGGATCGGATTTCGGGTCTACCTGGAACTTTTTTTACATAATTTAACATTATTTTTTCAATGATTACAACTATTAGTTGTATATATATTCTTATATTTTTAAATAAAATTTTAATCACTAAAATTTACAATATAAATTTATTATAGTAGAAAATATTAAGATAATATATAAACATTTAAAGATCATATCACTGACATCAGCATTATATTACAATATTACAAAACATAGAATCAATAGCTGAATGAAAATATTACACAAAAAATAAAGCGCAGTTCTATTAAAGTTAGCACTAAATATTTTATCTTAACGGTAAAAAATATTTGTAGCTATTTATCTCATTTCACAATACAAGCACTTCCTGGTTACTGCACTTAAAATAATTTGCAATAGCCTCTTTAATAATTATAGGTCTCAGTCACATTTCTAAACCTTCATAAAATAAAATAATAATTAATATATGCAATTAAATAATAAATATATAAATATATAAAATAATTTCATACTTATAAATTCCGGTTCGGATTTTTTTCGGGTCGGATCAGCATCGACCCGGATCCGACCCGGCAATACTTAAAAGGAGCGGGTCGGTTTTTCGGAATAATCGTGCAGGTCAAAAATTTATTCCGTTTCATAAGATAATCGGTTCGAATCACGGATCGAATCGGATCAAGATCCGACCCATTTACAGGCCTACCAGCATCGGTGCTTTCCTCTGCCACCACTATCACTAGATGGCGCTGAGCCTATGAACCATGGATATGATACGAGGATACAAGACACGATACGGTAATCCGATAATTTTTCTAAATATAGGACACGGACACGGCACATACGAAATATAATAATAATAAAATTAACAATTCATATTTAAAAAATACATAAAATATAGTACAAGTTTAAATTTTTAAGTTTAAACGACTTGTGAGTAGCAATGAAATCT
The DNA here is from genome assembly GCA_019297695.1 of Apostasia ramifera. Lineage (NCBI taxonomy): Eukaryota > Viridiplantae > Streptophyta > Magnoliopsida > Asparagales > Orchidaceae > Apostasia > Apostasia ramifera. The sequence continues at coordinate 75,169 of JAEMOT010003714.1, forward strand.
CATTGAATCAAGATGAAAACTTGAAAATAAACGTTGTAAACATTGAAAAAATTTGAGATGTAAGTTTAAGGTTCACTTTATAAAGTAGGTTAAAAAATGAGAAAGTATAATTTTACTTATTAGAATAATCATAGTGAGTATGATAATAAGAGGAAGTAAGAGCTTTTAATGTTGAGGATAAAAAAAAGATGAAGGTGAAGCTATAATTTTTTTGTAATTGATTTATTTTCGTAAGGCTCAAGGGCAACAAGGGAAAAAAAAATTTAATATAGCTTATTTAGTTTAAAATTTTGACTTATACTAGGTAAAATTCTATTGATAGTAATATTAATAGATAAGTTTTTAATTTTATTAAAAAAATTTAATAATAATAAAATTTTAAAAAAGATAAGTTAGATATATCTATAAATTTTATTAAAAAAATATAATATTAATAAATAAATTTACTATTAATATTAAATATACTCAATTCTATTTTATATATGTCTTAGAAATATTCTATGCCTCAAAAGTGTACTGTATCTTAGAAGTGTCCTAAGTATCTTAAAGTATCATCGCATGTCTAATAAGTATTATTTAATTTTTTTTAATATTATTTTATTAGGATACGACATGTGGCGTGTCCGACACGGTGTCCCCGAGTGTCCTTGCATGTCCCTGTGTGTCCGTGTGTCTAACACGGTGTCCCCGAGTTTCCTTGCGTATCCCTGTGTGTCCGTGTGTCTGACACGGACACAGCGTAACTATTTGAAATATCCATGCTATAGGATCAAGTATGACGTCTAGAAGGGGGTGAATAGATGTAATTAAAAATTTTAAATTTAATTTACTTAATATAAAGGATTAGTGAAATAAATGAAAGAATAGATAATATAAGCAGAAGCAGATATAATTGCAAGTAAAAAGAAAATATCACATTCACCATGAACACACAATATAACGTGATTCGGCTCAAACATGACCTAATCCAACCCACCCTGATCGAAAAAATCTCACTATAACACACTTCTTGGTTTAGATGGAGAAGCTCATACACAAATCCTCCTCTATTCATTCACTAGAGAACCTCCTCACTTTTAAGTGATGACACACTCGCTCATTTCCTCCAATCTTTATTTGGAGGTTCTCTTCACACACAAAGTGATGACAAAAAGAAAAACAAATATATTGCAATGAAAAAAAATCACTCACTCTTCTTTCTTATGATTGAATCTTGAGAGCTAGAAGAAGATTGGATTAATAGCTTGAGCACTTGAGTCCAAATTATACCTAGATCTCTTTGAATGCTTGATTAACTCTCTACCAAAATATTTTTCACTTTGAAGAATAAGGGTGATTGTTGGGAGCAATTAGAGAGTTCAATAATCCAAGAAAAATACCTCAACAACCCTCATCTTCTTATATAATAAGTTCTCAAACGGCTAGAAAAGTGGGCTGAAAAAAACCTTGAGGTCGACCTCCAGCTAGCCGTTGGGGAATCAAAATAGGTCAACATTCAGCTGACCTGAAAAAATCTCCTAAGATGGCCAAAGTTTCTGTTGAGGGTCGCTGCTGAAAGTCAGCCTTACTACTGCAGGTTACCCTCCAACCAAATCTCGTGGCCGAGGAAGCACTGGATGACCCATCGTTGTGGGTGTATAAACAACACATCGTGGCCGAAGTTTTCGCAGGAAAAGCTATTCTAAATATCGTGGCCGATGGTACCCGAAAGAATCACAGGATGCCCTATCGTCGTGGCTGTGTGAACAACATATCGTGGCCGAAGTTTCCGCGGGAAAAGCTATTCTAAATATCGTGGCTGATGGTACCCGAAGGAATCACAGGATGACCTATCGTCGTGGCTGTGTGAACCACACATCATGGCCGAAGTTTCAGCAGGAAAACTTAGCTGGCAAACGCCAAATAATTTTATTAGTACAAATTAATTTATACATATTGCTAAACATCAAAATCTCAATATCACCACAAGGGAGGAACCAACACATGCTTCATAGCGCTGAGCACGGCGACGCCACTGAGAAAGGAAGCAATGGAGGCAACAGAGCGATTTTCGAGGTGGGAAGCGTGGAGAATGCAGTTTCTTCATCGTTGCCTGTAGGAAAAGCTCGTCGGTGTCCACCCAGCACTGTTCGAAGTAGAAGGGCAGGCCGACGAATGCTGCGAAGGTCACCAGCCTCCAAGTGTCCTTGTGTGTCCCTGTGTGTCCGTGTGTCTAACACGGTGTCCCCGAGTTTCCTTGCGTATCCCTGTGTGT
>JAEMOT010003714.1:85757-107844 GCA_019297695.1 Apostasia ramifera
AAAAATAATAAAATTTATATTTTTTAATCAAAAAAGAGCACTAAAAAAGTCAAATTTTTTAGAGATCAAAATTACAGTGTTTTTATAATTTTAGAGATTAAAATTGAGATTTTAAAATATTAGGATCAATTCGCAATGCTAAGCCAATCTCAGGAGCTTAAATATAATTTACTCAAAAATAAAAGTATTAGATGGTCCTCACAATAAAGATTATGTGTAATAGATTCAGGGCATCATATCAGTCTTGGAGGAAGATTGTCATTCATTGAAGTAATTATTAGGCTCATACAATAATGGCTAAGCAGCACGAAGAATTTTTATTTATTTTTAATCAAAAAAACAAAAAAACATTTTCTGCTTCATATATTTATTAAATATTTCTTATAATTTGTATATGTCATGTGAAATAAAAATGCATGAACATCTTTAAAATCAAAAAACAAAAATACAGATTTCGAATAACATATGAATAAAAATGACAAAAAATTATATTCTATGCTGACAGGCCGTCATTTGGGGCTAAAATTTCTCTTATCTAAAAAAATTATTTTATTTTAAAAAATAAAATAATATTTTAGATTTCATATTATATAAATTATAATATTAAATAATTATTTTATTTTATATTGAACATAATTTTTAATATAACTAATTTAATTTTAATTTTTAATTTTGAGTCAAGTGCAATTTAAGTCGATTAAAATTGTTTTAATTTTTATCTGATTATTGAGTTTAATCGATTCTAATTATTAATTATTTTTTTTATAAAATATTTATTATATATATAATAATAAATTAAAATATTTTATTATAAATTCACTTTTAAATTTTTTATAAATATTTTTAATCTCATTTTCTTAATATAAGTTATTATAACATATTTCTATAGAAAAATTTCTTAAATATATTTTAAAATATATATTGAATAAATTACGAGTTGAATTGATTATTTTTTGTGTTAGTTAATTTCGAGTCAGAAAAAAAATAAATTAATTTTAAGAAAAATACAAGTGTTTTTTAATTTTTTTATAAAATTACTGCCCCTAAATCTGAATATTGAATATCTCTATTTGTTATCCAAAATTCCCAATTAGACAAATAATCATACGCCATAAAAATGGCAATTTTCTAACTCAGTGAGTTGTGGAGGAAGAAATTTATTAGATATCTTGAGTCTTAACTTTGAACTATGTCACATAAAAATTGAAGGATTAAGGTAATAATTAACAATAACAAAAAATAAATAAATTAAGTCAGGTTAAAAGATCATTGAAAATTATTCTCAGTCTTTTAAAAATTTAAATTTAAATTTTTAAAGTTGAAAAAATATTATAGTTTGTTCATAATTGTGCTATAATTATTAATTTTTTAGCATCATGTTATACAATTATTTTTAATTATTAATTTTTTAAAATATTTTAAAATATAATTTTTAAATATTAATATTTATATTTTATAATTTTAAATTTTTAAAGTAAAAAAATAAGAAATTAATTAAATTAATTTTTAAATTTTATTAAATTTTTAAAGAATAATAAAAATAAAAAGATATAATAATTTTTTAAAATATTTAAATGATTTAAATTAGTCAAAAAAAATAATTAAAAAAATAAGAGATTAAAAAAAAATTAAAACTTCAGCGGTTCTATAATTTTGGAGCTCAAATTAATTTTTTTAAAATTATGATTAATTTACAATTTCATCTTGACATCAGGGGTCCAGATGCAGTCTCGAAGGCTCGAGCCAGTCTGCACCGATTTCGTTGTCGTTGCCTCTTCACTTGTCGCTCTGCCGCTCCTCTCTTCCTCCTCTTTGTGACTTTGGCCATGGCCTCCGCCGCGACATTCGGCTCAAAGTTAAACCTCTTCTTCCACAGTCATGTCCGCCGCCGCCGCCATCCTGAAATAACGGGAAGTTCACAGCGATGTCGCCAATCCTGGGGTTCTCATTCTCTCGTTATTCAACCGCGCGTATGCTCGGTTCTCACCCGCGGCGTCGGTGGCGAAGGCAGCCACGCTGAAGTCAACCCGGCAACGGTAAGGCTCTTCTGCCTTTATGTTTTAGGCAATGGTCGGATTATTGTTCTTCATGAAAATCAAGTTCAAATTCCCTATCGTAATGGCAGAAATGGAGTCATTGTAATGTAATTTTTGCATACCAAGGCTAACCAAGTGGCGTGGATTCAGCCATTCTAGGTCCTTTAGATCATGTGCTGCAGTTTGTGTTTTCACTATCTGTTCTTTCATTATTCATCTTGCGTTTAGTCGTGATGTAGAGTCTTCGACGAACTTTTGCTGCTGCCAACCTAACCTTGATTCATCTGAGAGTATTTTCTAGGTGAGTAGAAGCTTTTATTTTAAGAAAACTGATTAATTTTGATTATATTCAGTTAATATCTATTAGATGCTTGCGTAATCTGGAATTTGTTTAGAATAATTATCTTTACCTGTATGATCATTTCCATGGTTTTTATTTTTTAATTTCATTTTACAGAATGAATGCTTCTCTTGCAGTTACTTGACCTGTCCAACAGCTGAACTATTGATGCCTTCAAATTCGACCTTAATTTACAAAGTGAATGCTATTTTCCATACTTCTTTTACGGAGCTTGTTGGGTTGGAGGAAAAAAAGTCATATTAGAATTTGTGTATGATAGGACTAAAAATAATTTATTATTATTTTTATTATTTAAATTGTTGGTGGCCATTTCCAAACGGACCCTTACAATTATGTAAAGAACTATCATACTGTTGTATGTCTGTATATCACAGAAATGCACACGATTTACTGCCTTATGAAATTCTTACTTCTTTCTTCCTTATGTTAGCACTTGTCATAATATTAACTCCCTTTCTTTTGACAGAATAATGATGTTCAAGTATCTAACAGCAGTTGTAGCTCTGGAGAAGGCTATATTGGCCTGTTTGTTCAAATGCTTGGTCTTAACAATGACCCTCTCGATAGGGAGCAAGCAGTGGTGACACTCTGGAAGTATTCTGATGGGGGGAAAGATTGTGTTGATTGTATCATGAAGCTCTCAGGTTCTGTGAATCTCATTCTCAACCTTATGAAATCAAACAACCCTTCTACGTGTGAAGCAGCTGCTGGCCTTTTGCGGAATATATCCTCAGTAAAATTGTACAGAGACATGATTACTGAAAGTGGAACGATTCAAGAAATTTCTTGGCTCCTACATCAGTCTGTTTCGACAACAGGGGTATATTGAAGATGTTATTACTGGGTAACCTATTTTCAGTTTTTCTTCTATGACAATGTGTATTTGTAGGTAAAGGAGCAATGCCTCTATACTCTGTGGAACTTATCTATCGATGAGAAACCTAGAATGAAGATAGCACATGATGACCTCTTATCCCTCCTTATTAAGCTCCTTCATGATGAGGAAATCAAGGTAAAAGAGGCAGCAGGGGGCGTTTTAGCAAATTTGTCATTAAGCCCTTGCAACCACAGGGTTATGGTAGAAGCTGGTGTAATCCCCAAGCTGGTGGGTCTCGTTTTTCTTCCTCTCAAGTTTTTGCATGAACAAGTTATGATACAGTTAAGAGTTCTGTTCTGTTTAGATCAATATTGTTGTCGATTTTGAGTTTGAAAAATTTGTGTTGAATAGACTTTCTTATAACAAACAAAAAACTTTATAGAATATATTCATGTGAGACCTGTCAAATTAGATGGATAGTATCATAGTAATAAGAAGGATGAAATGGAACAAGGATTACTTTCCTCAAGACTTTATGCAAAATACATCATGTGATTACAAAAGTCTATACTTATTTTACTTGAACATGGCTGACTCCTATACCTGAAATATTTTCATGGTTGGGATCCTTGATTCCTTGTGTTACATCATTGCATGTGAAGAAAACAACCAGTTATTCTGATATTTAAAAAAAAAAAAAAATTGTAAATATAAAACTGATGTACATACATACAAACAACTGATTCCGTTACAACTGAGCGTAGGATCCTTCAAGATATTATCATTAGTTTTTAACCCATAAATTTGTAGACTAATAGTCTAATACCTGTTCCTGCTGAATTTCATGATGTATCCTTTTATCCTTAAAATTTGTTTTTTAATCCAATGCTTTAATTTTAAAGCCTTTGAAGGGATCGTAGATGACACATCCATACTTTTTAAAATAATTTGTAAATATCAGCTTTGCATTCATTGGCAGAGTATTCTTAACCATTTCATTCAAATTGAAAAGATATATGAATTGTAAATATTCAGGTACATATGACTACTGTAGCAATGTATCTATATTTCTTGCAAAAATATCTGTGGTTCATGAATTATTTCTATTATGTCTGTCAATCCAGTGTTAGTATAACATATTGTCTTCAAGCAACAACTACTTGTTCAATTAGTCTAATCAATGTTGTGGTTTCTTTTTAAACAACTCAAAGTAGCCTTGGTTAATCAAATCGTGAAGTTTTGCACATTTAACTGGTGCCCTCTAATTAGTTATGTTTGCTCTATTACTGTAGCCAAAGCTTGCGAGTATAGTAGGATGCTCTATCATGATTAATTACTTGCTTTGGCTCCCACTTGATTTTTCAAGCTATTCTAAATCTTGTGCTATGGATATACTTTTTTTGTGCTGGAATGGTTGTTGTACTCAATCAATTGATAGAATCAACAAAAATATTAATTGTAATGATGTATTAATGATTCTATATGCATTGCAACGTACATATATTTTAACAAAGTGGCATGACTATACTTTCTTTACTTTGAATATTTGAAGTACAATTTCATTTTCAGCAATAGGTTCTTTGTTGCTCAGATATATGTGATAAATATAGATTTTTGTATCAATTTTAACTTTTCCAGCTTTCTTTTTTATAGTATTACCCATTTTTAAGGGCTATGAGAGAATGCTTTGGCTGGTGAATTAGCAGATAGAAAAAATTATTGTGCTTCTTTTTGTAGATGAGTAATAGATTTGTTTCTTTTGTAAATGCAGAAGTTTAAATTTACACATTTTTATTTTTAGGTTTCATAAAAAAAAAAAATTAAGTTTTACACATCAAGCAGCATCTTATGGCTATGATCTGTAGAACAGTTCCACGAGAGATGATTCAGTTTTTAAAATTTAAGTGACACAGGAAAAATAGTTTCTTTCAATGACATTTTTGGTGCGCCTATTTGCTAGTTGTTATGTCTCTGATTATCAATTGACCTAAAAGTTTACGCTTGGCCCTGGAATAACTTTATATTCTAACATGCCAACCACCGCTCCCTGCAAGCTTATTTGCTTTGCAGTGTGGAGTTCACCCGAGGTACTTTTTTTAAAAAACCTTATGCTATAGGGAATTCGTGGTCACCAGAATTCAAACTTGAGAGCTTTGACTCTGATATCATGTTGAGTTTCTAGTCACCAACTGACCTAAAAGCTTAAGCTAGTATGGTTATGGCCAATGTCATTTTGAATTTTACAGTTTTGTGTGGATTCAGTTCAGTTTCCTAATATCATTTATGCTTACTTAATGCCATGATAAGAGGATCAAGGACATTTTTTGGTGCACCTATCTGTTAGTGTTAATTCAATTTGACAAAAAAATGGGCGTGGAATTCAGTTTCTAATATTATTTATACTTATTTAGTAGATTGATAAGAGGTTATAACTAACTTTTTTGCACTTCTATCCCAAACTTCTACTTCAGGCCTATCTTTTCAAAAGCAACGCTGAAGGATTTAAAGTTACCAGGAAGGCAGCAAAAACTGCATTGCTGGAATTGTCAAAAGATGATTATTACAGAGTTCTCATTATTGAGGAGGGTTTAATTCCGGTTCCTTTAATTGGTCCTTCTGTTTACAAATCTTTTAAACCACAATCACATTCTTGGCCCTCTTTACCTGATGGAACAGAGCTTGAAAGAACTTCACGTCCCTCACGGTATGGTGCTACTGAATTACTACTCGGACTCACAGTTCGTGAAAAGAAAATTGATTTGGAGGAGAAAAAGGTGAATGCCGTAGTTGGACGATCTCAACAACAATTTCTTGCACGAATAGGTGCTATTGAATTGGAGGAGGGAAAAGGACATGAATCAGATTCTTTGTTGAACCATGGACATACGCTTTTGCCCTGCATGGATGGTGTTGCTAGGCTAGTTTTGGTCCTTGGCCTTGATGACACCTCAGCAATTACAAGAGCTGCTCACTCAATTGCTGATGCATCAATTAATGAGCATATGAGGATTTCATTCAAGGAAGCTGGAGCCGTTAGACGCCTTGTTCAGTTGCTTTCTTTTGATGATGGTCCTGTCCAAGATGCCGTGGCTTATGCCTTAGATAGACTAAGCCTAAGGTTTCTCCATTTACTTAAAACTTACATTTCAATTCTTACTTACCAAGTTATTGTTGGATTTAACCCTCCTTATGAGGAGAATGATGAGCTACTTGAAGAGTTTTCAAAAAGGTGTCAAAATTCCAAAATGGATTTTTTGGGAAGAAATTTCGTGAAAAGAGAGCTAGTCAAGAAGGTGTCTTGAAAGTGCTTCTTAGGTCTATTTACTGCAGGAATTTTGTGACAAAGTGACTCTCAAGGAAGGATTACTTTTACTGAAAAGTGAAAAATAATTACTTGAGGTTTCCCTTGAACAAGATGTTCACAAACAAAGAAGTTATTTGAGAAAGGTGTTCCTCAAACAAGTCATTCTTCGAGATAGGTAGTGCAGTGGTGGGTAACTAATGTGTACCTCAAGTTACAAATATGAATGGTGATTTAGGTTATGCTAATTAATAGTTTCCAACTTAGAATAATCCAAGTTGAATCATCAAAGTGGCTGGAAATGCAAACTAGGAAATGTAGGTGGGCTAATTCATTTGGACTAGTAGGTGATTAAAATTGATCTTCAGAGTAGGTGGGTTATTTCATCGACAAGTGATTTAACTCAACTACTGACAGATTTCTAATAAATTTTATTGTTTTGGTTTTCGTCATTATTGCATTTGCGTTAAATTTAAATTAAGGTTTCTAATATGGAATTAAAGGTGAAAATGCAGAGTGTACATGTAAATAACTTGAACTTAATAATTAATGTGAAAACATGCATTTGAAAGGAGAATTAAAGTAAGTTACTCAATTGTGCTAATTTGTTCACTTATTTAGATCATGGTGTTTCTTAATTAGATTATATTGTTACGTGAAAATTAAGTGAACTCATCGAAGAGAGAGAAATCAACAAAGTGATCATGAAATTAACTATGATGCATCAAATCATAAGCTGTTCTAAGGCATGAAGGCAACAATGCTACTAGTAGGGTTGTGCATTCTGTCAGTTTGGTAAATCAATTTTAAAAAAAAAATCAATTTCTATTTTAAATTTTAAGAAATTGAATTAATAACCTTGTTGACTTAAGTTTTGAGAAGTTCCATAACTGAGCACTTTAAAGCACATAGTATCGTCAACTAGCTACCCTCCATGAAGATGATTTCCAATAACGAGCGATAAGCCCTGCTTTTGCTAAGCTCACTCTCGAAGAGCTAAGTTTGGAGACTCTGGTATCCTTACTGTCTCGGCACTGGATAGTGTTGTCAAAACAATCCTCATCATAGCTGGTCTATTGAATGATGAGATGATGATGAAGTTGGTGAGCTTGTTGGCCTATGAGGCCCTTGCTACTAAGAAGCAGGGGAGAAGTTGAATGAGAGAAAAATCTCTTAAATGCATTAAGTCCCTAAGAAAGTCTTGACAAAGACCTAAAGTTCTTCTATGAGAAGTCAAGTTAAATAAAGAATGATTGTCGCAAGATTAAGCGAGATCAAAAGAAGGGAGACATTTGAAGGCACTTCAGTTGTAGAAGAGGACCTAGTTCCTTGTGCTCTTTGTTGGCAACAAAGATGGAACATGCCTAACGTGTCATGATATGGTATGGGTTGATACATGGTCTTAAGTAGTTTCTCAAGAGTGAAGTTACTATTTTTGTCATACAAGCTTGACGCCTTATAGAGTCATTAAGATGGAATGACAATGTCTTAAAAATTATGTTGGAGACATGGACGTCGAAACTGGCTTGTGTGTGCAAACTAATACTGGGACATGAGGCGCGTATCAGACATTCATTTGAAATTAATTTCTATGAGAAAGCTAGAACACAAAGGCTATATCAACAACTTTGTCAAAGTCAGCGGAAGCTTATCAAAGGTTAATATGTTGTAGGTAGGGGAAGCAAATGTCCTTGTACAAGATGAAGGCCATGATGTATAACTTTATTCATAAAAGTATCAGGAGAAGAACCCATGTGGCATCGAAGGCTAGGCCACACAAGCAATAAGACCTTGGTGACTTGGAGAAGAAAATTCTAAGCTTGTGAAAGGTTCACTCGTTGTACATAGGGAACCAAGTGTTGTTCCTTGTATAAGTTATGTTCTAAGATGTGTAAATCATTGGTAAGAGTAACAAGCGAACATGAGGGAGCTAGGTGATAGAGACTTTGATATCTTAGAGAAGAAAAATCTCCTACCAATTCTCAAAAACTTTGTTACATATGTAACATATTAAAAAATGAAGACGATTGTCTGCGCTGAAGTTTTCATCCTATAAAAAATCTCATCCCCCTGAAGAAAATATATTTCAATATTTGTGAAATGAAAAAAAATTGCTTGAAGGAGCTTTCTATTTAAGTCATCTTCAGAGATGACTTCTTAAGGAAGATTTGGGCTTATCCTTTGAAGACTAAAAGCAAGGTGTTTGAAACCTTTTAAAGGATTCCATCTAATGGTTGATTGAGAAACATGGAAGTCTCTAATAACTGACAATGAAGTCGAGTGCCTTGGACCAAAATGAATGAATGTGCCCGAAGTCATCTCTTGAGAATAATGTTGCTGAGAGAATGAACCACACCATTGTGAAGAGAATTTGAAGTTTGATGTTGCACATGCAGCTATTGAAGTCCTTCTTGGTGAAGGCAATACTGATAACCGTCAATCATTCACAAAGCCTTCCTTTGGATGGTGATCTCCAAAAGAAAGTCTAGCTAGAAAAAGAGATTTCTCTCAAACATCTCAAGGTGTTCGATTGTTGGGCATTCCTTAATATGTAGATGGATGAGAGTGGAAAGCTCCGCGCCATGGTATATGAGTGCACATTCCTTAGCTAGTCACATGAAGAGTTTGGATATAGCTTGTGGGACTCAAAGGACAACAAGGTGATGTGGAGTCGTGATGTTGTCTTATTCGAGAATCAGATCTTCGAAGATGTAAATAAATAGACGACTACCATCTTCAATTATCTTCAATGAAGATGTACTGTTGTCTCCAACTTCTTATGCCGACAAGGGAGACGAAGATAACAAAGAAAATCCATGGGATTTAACTTGATGTCGAACATATCAAAAAATAAGTTTTCAAAGACCATCCTTCTCAAAACCAACCAATTAAAGCCACGAGGAAGTCTTGTAGGTTATGGCATTTGTCAACAAAGTATCCAATTTATGACTATGTCATGTTAATCAATGCTGGTGAAACTGAATGCTTCGAAGAAACGTTAGTGAGCAAAGACAATGACTATTGGAGGGAAGCCATAAAGCCATGCAAGAAGAGATGGCACACTTGCATGAGAATCACATCTATGAGCTAGTCAAATTGCCTAGAGGGAGGAAGGCTCTCAAGAACAAATGACTCTTCAAGCTAACGATGGAGAACTCACAACCAAGGTACAAAGAAAGGCTGATCATGAAAAACTTCAAACAAAAGCAGGGTATTAACTTTGATGAGATATTCGTGTTGGTCATGAAGATGACATTGTGTCTAACAGTGCTTGGTCTAGTTGCTAGCTTAGAATTGGACGTCGAGCGGGTAGACGACTGCCTTCTTCCATGGAAGTTGGGGGAAGAGATATGCATAGAACAAGGGCTTCGACGCCAATGGGAAGGAGAACTATGTTTATCATATGAATTAGAGCTTGTATAGCTTAAAGTAACCCCTATGATAAATGATTTCTATCCAAAAAAAAACCCTATGGTAATGATGGAAGAAGTTCAATGCATTCATGGTCGAATAATGGTAGAGTCGAATCTCGTTAAACTATTGTGTTAAGTGAAACACACTTGAGGGGCATATTTCATCTCTTTGTAGCTTTACATCAACTACATGCTAAGGGAAGGATATCGAAAAAATCAAGCTATTGAAGGATGAGCTTAGTCAAGTTCTCGACATGAAGAGCCTAGGTCTAGCAAAACAAATTTTGGGTTGAAGATGCGGAGAGACAGGAAGATAAAGAAACTAGAACTTTCACCATTGAGCTATCTAGAGAAAGTGCTAGAGAAATTCTATCTCAATAATGGCAATTCCAGTGCTACTTCCTCTAGATGCCATTTCCGATTGTCCTCCAGGAGATGTCCTACTAATAAGGAGGAGATGAAGTTTCCTTGCTTTCATCATTTGGAAGTTTGGCGTACACAATGGTGTAAATAAGAGTTGATGTTGCTTAAACCCTTAGGAAGTGGGATCTTCATGTGTTATCTTTCAAATCCTGAAATTTTGCATTGGACAACTGTAGTGAATTCTTCATTATCTTTATGCAATATCCAAGATGGGATTGTTTTAGCGGAGGGCAATCCAATTGCGGAGGGCTTCGCTTATGTTGCTTGTTGGAGGAATTGACTTGAGGAAGTCAATGTCCGGGTATCTTATCAATTTTACATAGGAAGCTATCTTATAGCTGTAAAGGTCAAGGTTGCAGAAGTGCTTGGCTTTGTCAACTATAGAAACAACATCACGACCATAGAAGGATGTGAGTAGTTTCATGGATGAAGAGGATCCCTGAAGAGTTTGGATGCAAGCAAAATTCTTACATCTTGCATTGTGATAGTTAGAGTGTCATCCATCTAGTAAGGTATTTGATTTTTCACTTGAAGTCAAAGCACACACACATAGCATGATTGGATACGTGAATTGCTTAAATAAAGGATGTTGGAGCTGCTAAATATCCATACCGATATTAACGGGTTATATGATGACAAAGCCAACAATCAAGACCAACTATAGCATCTATAGCATAATTCGGGAGGGGGATTTTGTTGGAGCTATCCCTTATGAGAAGGATGATTGGCTACTCAAAGAATTTCACGAAAGATGTTGAAAACCCTAGTTGATGTCGTTCAAGATGAAGTCTCATCAGGAGAGAACTAGTTGAAGGCATCTTCGAAGAAATTCTTGTGACAATGATGATCCTTGTAGAGAATGTTGTTCATCTGGTTGGTGTACCACCCCGAAGAGGTGTTCGAGATGTCTATCAGTCAAAGGAGTTCTTTGACAAAGTGACTCAAAAAAAGATTTCTTCGAGAAGGTGTCCCACAAAAGAAGAGAAGTCTATGAACAAAGAAGTTGTTCAAGGTTATAGTTTCAGGAATAGATTATCCTTCAGGATAAGTCATCCCTAGAGGGAGTGTTCCTTGAAAATAAGTTGTTTGAGAAAGTTGTTTGTCGAAGGTGTTCTTCGACAAGGTTGTCCTCGAAGGAGTTCTTTGAGAAGGTGTTCGTTTGAAGATAAAGTTAGTTTGTATATTTGTTATGGAATTATGGCTACTTCTGTTAGTAATAGTAGTACTAGGATATTATAGTCATTATCCAAGGCAACAATGCTTTAGTCCTCACCTATAAACATGACCATTAGGGCACACCTCAAGCACTAGCATCGGCAATGATTACTAGCACTAAGGAGGGGCATTGAACACATGGAGAGAGGCTTTTGTGAGAAGAGTGATAAGGCAATGTTCATATTATTAAAGCCTTCTTATGGCGGGAAGAGGCCCATCTGTTTTCCACCAGTCATCAGTGAAGAACTTATGTTTACTGTTGCAGGGCATCAGTGGGTTTGACTTTCCCATGTTAAATTTTGTGTTTCTTTGTTTTCTCCTCTTCTTTTATCTTCTTGAAGCTTTGAGAGGTGGTTTTTGCCTTAACTTCTCTTGAAGATCTTGTCGAACATTTTTTTGGGACAAGATGGGCGGTAGGTTAAATGGATTAGTTAGTTATCTTGTGAATCAGTCTTCTAATTTGTCATCGAGTCTCATTTACTGACATTTAGAAAGTAATTTGCATGTTATTTTAGTGGGCTATATGTTACTTTTATCTATAGTTTTTTTTATCTTTTTGTATGATGTAAGTAAAAGTTTTTTAACAAATAGAAAGTTTTTTGTTTTGTCCATGTAAATATCTATTTGTTGTTTGCTGACTCTGTTTCGTCCCTTCCCCAATCAGCTTTGAAGTGCGCCGAGCAATTGAAATGGAGGGTGTCATGCATCCGCTAATTAGCATAATCAAGCTTGCAATCCCATCTAAAAGCCTATTGGAAAAGGTTCCTTAGGGCTTCTTTAGATTTCTTAAACTACATATTTTATATAAAAGTTAAAAAAAGATGGCTCTTCGTTAAATGTTAATAATTTTTTAACTGCAGACTATAAATATACTTCACAGAATTCTTGATCCTGGAAAAAACATGGAAAGAAAGGTAATCGATACTTGGAATACTAATCTTTATTTTAGTCATTGATCCTGTGATTTCTTGCTGCAATGATTTATTATTTACAGCTCCTTGGCGAAAGCATCTCAATATCAGACAAATCTTCATACAGCTTTCTAAGGACATATGAATTACTTAGAACTTGTGACACTTCTTCAATGGTTGAGTTGATGTCAAGGTTAGTCATTTTGAGATATGAAGGTCTATTGTATCTTTATGTGAATTTGTTTACGCTTAGGAAACCATCTTTTCTATACGCTTTCATGGAATAATGGTCAAACTAACATTCACAGCTCCTCAAATATTGTACGATTAGTGTACTTTTCCCTTATAGTGGCTTTTTTTATAATGAAATACGCTATGAATTTGCATAATATAATTTGTGAATCGAGACAACTGTAATTTCTAAAGAATGTTGCTGTATGCTATTTTTGGAGTTTTTTGGGTATGTTGACATTATTTGTTTCTGTTATATATGTTACTTGAAATTTATTGCCTTGTGCATTTGAGCTAGTTATTGAATAATATTTAGGTAGACTCTTGCGTTAGCCAGTGTTGAATTAAGCCCCCAAAGGATCTTGAGCACCATGGGGCTCATGGAATGGTGTAAGCCCTTTAGGAATGGAGAGGGTAGGGATGGCAATAGGGCGGGTTTTGGTTGGGTTTACCAATACCCAAACCCTCCCCGCTATACATAATTCAATACCTATTTCCGCCCTGGTGTGGCGAGCAGAGAGGTAGCAGGCAGCAACGCAGCAGAGTGGCAGCAGCACGGCAGTGAAGTGGCAACTGTGAGCAGCGACACAAGCTGTAGTGGAGAAGCTCGTTTATGGGACGGTAGCGACTGGCAGAAGCTCGCGCTGCAGCGGCTAGCGATGCGACAACGAGCCGCGGCTGTGAGCAACATGACGTGGCAGCGGAGAAGCGACTAGCGGCAATGAAGAAGATTCTGCGAACTCCATGGCGTACACGTTTTTTCATCCCTGATTACTCCGCTGCTCCAGGAGGGCGTGATTCACGTGATTCAATTGCGTGATTTATGTGATTGCAGGCGCAGTACTTAACAGGTCAGGTACGGGGCGGGGTGAGTCGCGGGTCACAGGTATAATTTGAGAACCCATACCCCTCCAATTAGGGGTGGGTTAATCAAGTACGGGTTCAAATTGCCACCCCTAGGAGAGGGAAGAGGTTGATTGCAGGTTTCCATCAAAGGTCAAATGCATGGTGCTACGACAATTAAGATATGTTTAGGAGTTGATATATCCAAATGAGACTTTTTAAAAGTTGAGAACCAATGTAATTTTAAATGAAGGGTAGCCTTGTCATTTAAAAAAAAAACTGAACGACTTATTAATGCAATTTTAACCAAGTAAAGATCATTTCCAGAAGAGGAAGATCATCGTATTTTATGAACATGTGGAACCACAGTTCGAGTTACGCATAACATAATTGTTGGACTCATAGTGTAATCGTTGGTGGCTCATATTTTCTTTTGTTTGATAGTGATAGATTCCCCAGCCTTCCTTATGAGTTGAATTCTTTTGGGTAGATTTATGATTTTATTGATTCTTCCAATGGTTGAAGTTCATTTTTTCTTTAGTTCTATGTTCTTTCTAACATAGTTTTTGGTCGAAAAAAGATGCATAGTTTTCGAAAAAAGATGCATAATTTCACTAAGTGTTTGATAATGTCTATTTCCTTACCTTTGATTGGTCCATGGTTCTCCAGGGAAAGGGTTATAGACCATGATGTAATAGAACGCCTCATTAAAATTTTGAAGACATCTCCAAATTTGCAGGCAAAGACTGCTTCCATCCTTGAGTTCCTATCAATTTTTGGACCATACATGATGATGATCGTTGCATCTGATATTGAATCAGGACTTCTTGCTGTTTTCCAGTCACTGAATGGTATGTTCTCTCTTTTCTTTCTTAGGATTTGCTACTCATGTATTTGTTTTATCATCTATATTCACGTCTGCTATTTTTTAAAAATGAATCTTTAGTTCATCATGTTATTTCTATGCTTACATTTTGTTATTAAAAACTAATCCATAAGGACTGCCTTAACAATCTATACCCTTATATTTTTTCCATACGTTATACCTTTATAATTGATATTTTCATGTTCATCATATGCAATTATGTAAGATTGTACAAATTGGGATGTGAAAAAACTCACGGTGAGCAACCACCATTTGCAAGAGCGATGTTTTCTGGAATTCTGATTTATAAAAACTAGAACATCCTAGAATTTATATGCTCATTCATAACCTGAGAAAGTTGGGAAGTTATAGTGACAAGGCATCTTTTTCTTGACATTTTAAAGTTAATATTAGGTAAATTACTCTATAGTTAACCCATCAGTTAAAATATTGCTGATAGGTTTCTATAGTTAAAATATTACTTCATGGTCCTTCCATTATCATCTCTTTCAAAATTTCAATTTTACCCTTAATACATTATTTAATTTTCAAATATATGCCACTTCTCTTATTTTTTATTTATTCCCTCTTCTCTCTCCCTCTTCTCCCTCCCTCCCTCCCTCCCTCCCTCTTTCTTTACCGCTCCCTCTCTATTTGCATCTATTTGGATACCGACAACATCATCGACTGGTAGCTGCCAACCACCTAACCCTGCTTTACCCTCTCTTTCTCTTTATGTGCCCAGAAGAATGCCAGCGTTGTTGGCATACACCGATCAATATTCGATCAACATTACCACCGACCTAGGCATAGAGAGAGGGGGTTAGAGGAGGGGTTGGGAGCAGTTGGTGTAGAAAGAGAAGGAGAGTGAGAGAGAGAGAATGAGATGGGGATGGAACATAAGGGCAAAAATGGAATTTCTTGATAATTCCATTGATGAAAATTCCTTGACACAATCCGTCTATTTGAACCTTTTATGTAATTAAATTTACTTATAGGAATCATGAATATTATAATGTTTATATGAGAGGATTCTATTAGCAAGTTTTTAAAAATTGACTATAGTGTAATTATAGGCTAACTACAGTGACCTATTATTAGTTTACCCTTTAAACTTATTTATATATATATATATATATATAAATAAAGTATTGTCTAAGTCAAGAAAATTGGACACTATCTTTGGATTTTGCATCTTGCTTAAGAAAACCAATAGCTTCTCTATTTTGTTTAGTTAGTGTTTTGATTTATTTGTAAATTGTTTCGCTTGATGTTTTTCTTTTCTTCTCATTTTTCCCCCCTCTACAAAAACAAGGGTCCATAGTGGCTTTCAATTTTCTCTGTAGTGGATATTGAGGTTATCTACACTAGTAATTAGAGCTCCTCACGCATGCTACACACATATAATGTAGTACATACGCGACTATGGGGGGAAAATGCACATAAGTAAAGGTATTTTTGGAAGGAGATGAGAGAGGGATGGAAAGGGGGGGGAGTGGGAGAGGGCGAGGTGAGAATCTTGAAAGCAGATTGTGTTTCCATTGCAATCATCATTTTTGCCACTCTTTTTATAATATACATCCTTGGACGCCTAGTTTTATTTTTAATTGTTTTCTTTTTGGTTTCTTTCTTTTTTTTATTGGAAGGCAAGTATATTATACAAAATTTACACCTCAAGCAGGCATTGAAGATGGTGTTGAACATCAAACTGAACTGAATGCCTTGATGGCCGAGGAAACTGGTCTCGCCGTAGCTGCCGCTGCCAGGTTTCTAACAAAGCTTTTGGATTTCGAACCATTTCACCAGACCGTGAATATTGCAAATTTCGAATCGGTATTACGAAAAATTCTGAGATCCAATATTCCCCTGCATGCCAAGGAGTGGGTCGCCGCCTGCCTTGTTAAACTCGAATCAAAAACTGCTTCAAATCTCGAAATCGGTCGCCGTCCTATTGATTTGGAGGTAACCATCTATGACACCATTCCGAGGCTTGTTGAGCAGATAAGGATGTCAATTTCTCTCGAATCTCAAGAAGCTGCTGCTATTGAACTTAATGAGGTCATCTCCAGAGGAGGTGCGGAGTGCAGCAAAGCAGTTGCTGCAGCAGGAGCAATATTTCCACTGGTGAAGCTGATTGAGGAGGGGAGTAGTGCTTCACTAGAAGCTTGTTTATCTATCTTGTATAATCTCAGCATGGATGATGAAAATCATCCAGCTATGGTTGCTGCAGGATCTGTACCTGTTCTCAGGAGGATTATTCTCTCAGAAGGGCCTCAGTGGACTCGAGCTCTTCGGCTTCTGCGAACGCTGCCTACATGATAGGAATTATGGTGAGTTATTGTCAAGTCTTTTTTTTCCCTTGTATGTTTATCATTTCTACCATTGGAGTTCTAGGGAGGTTATATTATCTGCAGCATATGAATCTCAACTCTTTTATATGTTGGATAAATAGGTTTTTGACATGCGTCATCCTAAAATTCTCTATAACACATGGCCCTTCAAAATTTCTATTTGCATATAAGCCACTCAAAAGTTTTCTATTTACATTCTGCAACTCAAAAATATTTTATTTACATATTAGAAACCCAAAGTTGATTATTTAGAAATATTTTTTTTTCCCATAATATTTAGGGATTTTGGATGATGCATGTATAAATAATCAACTTTGCGTCCGCCTCTCTAGGCCCTGTTTGGCACGAGGGTCAAAACAAGACCAAAATGGTATTAATTTAAAAAACAATAATAATAATAATAATAAATAATTTTTTTAAATCATTCTACACAAATTCAAATATAAAAAATATTATTTTACTTTACATACTCAACAATTTAAAATAAAAATATCAACTTTATTTCACATTCTCGATCAAAATATTCAAATCAGGTATTTTGATCTAAGATGTGAAATAAAGTTTATATTTTTATTAAAAAGTATTAAGTATGTGAAGTAAAATATTATTTTTTATATTAAAATTTATGTAGAATAATTAAAATAATTTATTTATTATTATTATTATTATTATTTTTTAAATTAGTACTATTTTGGTCCCTTCCAAGGCTCCCCAACGGCTCCCAACGGCTCTTTTTCTGAGAAGATTTCTGATTTCCTTCATAATATAAATACTGCTGTTTTTTAACTTAAAAAAATATTGCTGTTTTTATAAAATGGAAATAAAATAAAATACTGCTGTCAGTTCCACGTGTCATTACGCAAAAAAATACTGTCATTTCACACTAACTAATTACCCAACCACTATAAAAATAATAATTCTTAATTCATTGAATTAACACTTAATTTATTAGATAATTTAATAAATTAAGAATTTAGATTATAGTTGTTAAATTTATTAGTCAGTTATTAAAAATATATAGTGAAATCTTTATGCCATCATTGCATTTATTTCGTTTTTTTGCCGGCAACTTGTGTGGTTCGTTTTAAGGTAAATTTTGTATTTTTAATTAAAAATCTTTAACTTTAATATGTATTATATGTTTACTGATGACATGTTTTCCAGCATGCAACTTCACGCATAAAATTGTTAGGTGGGATCATTGACATTCTACATGACAATATATAAATTAAATTTCATAATTTGTGAAATATTATACAAACTCTATTAGATTTAAATTTTATAACTTTTGGTTTTTTTATTCTCTTGGGATGTGTTCATCAAAGGTTTTAAAACATAATCGAATCAGCCAAGTTTAGATAGTAAAAAAAAAAAGCTACGGACTTTTGATTTTGGCCGGCTTTCGGTAGCTTTGATAGTTTCAATCAAAAATTATCGAAACTCAATTAAAACTCAGCCAAGATTGACTCTTTATCAAAAACATAATATTCAATAATTATTATTAATAAATTTAATTTTAAATTTATAAATTTTAAACAATTCATAGAAAGAAATCAAAACTATTAAAACTGTTGTACTGTAGAAATTAATATTTTCATTTTGTAATCAAAATCGAAACTGAATTTTAAAATCTCGGTGTTCATCGGCATCTCCACCTTATCTGGTTTTAAATGATTCTAATAAAATTTTATACTCTATCTTGTTAACATGTATGACAATTATGGATGGATTTCAAATTTTTACAATTTATTTTCGTCCTATGTTTATTTTTATATGAGTCTGTTTATCTCTTTTCGTAAATATACGGGAGTTATAGATCTTAAAAAAAAATGCAGGAACAACATACTATTTTTCTATTATTTGTTATATATCTAATATATATATATATTTATATGAAAATAAAATAAAAAGACACTTGATTAAAAGTATGCAACAAAATAAGTAAAATTAAAATATGAAATGAGACTCCAATTATTAGGAATAAAAATTAAGAGTGGTGATAATATTATTTGTTTGTGCCAATATAATTTAATTTCTATTGCCTTATACTATGATACCTTGTATAAAATAGGCTAATTACTCAAATACTGATACATAAAAAATTAATTTATTGATCAAAAAAGTATTATAAAGGTCAATGCATTTTAACTTAAAAAAAAAACTTACAAAAATACATTTTTAAAAATTTTTAAATAGCCTTATAGTATGATAAAACTTTTCAATTTAATTTAATTTTATTTGGTTCTATAAATTGTTTGTATTATTTGAAAAAGAAAACTTTTGAGAGATGATCCTTTATTACAAGTTCTTACAATTTCAAGAAAGAATTTATTTTACTTTAAAAAAGAAAAAATTTATTTTACTTTTTTTTAAAAAGAAAGAAATTAGGAATTTTTACATACAGAATATGAATTTACACAAAATTATGTATTTCACCATTAATTCATAAATATTACCACTATCACACCATATTCATTTATATTTTACATATTTCACATATTTCATACCATATTCTTTGATGGTGAACTTCATATTTCTAAATTGGCCTTGATCTTAACTATATTATTAATATATTAACTAAATACTATAAATAAATTAATTTATATAAATAATAATTTAAATATTTATGAATTTATATATTTTAATTTATTTATCTTATTTAAAATTTTCAATTAAGGTGCCGAATTTAAATTCACATGACTATAATTTTTAATTGAAGTAAAAAAATTAATGTGTTTATAGTAAAAAATAAAAATATATATTGAAATTTAAATATTAATGAATTTATGCATTTTAATTTACATATAATATTATAAAGTATATGAAGTATGTGAAATATGTGAAATGCGTAAAATTTAAATGAATATGGTGTGATAGTGGTAATATTTATGAATTGATGGTGAAATGCGTAATTTCGTATAAATTTAATGTCTTTTGTATAAAAATCTCAAGAAATTATTTAAGCTGTAGTAGGTGCCAGACGGGTCATCATTACCCTTTGGACAAAAAGCAATTAGGCCTCTATCATTTAACTTTATATATTTAAATCCCTCTAATTAGATTTTTCAATTTAAAGTAATATGCCAAAATGTTATGCAACATTAATAAAAAAATTCAATAGAAAATATTTTTTTAATTAATAAATTAATTTAATTAATTTAAACATTTTAATAAAAATTTTAGATGAAAAATTTATTCAAATTAATCTATTAATTAAAAAAATATTTTTTATTAAGTACTTAAATTAATATCGAAGGAGTTATGCACACTAACTTAAATTATATGATTAGTTTTGTTAATTTAAAACTTACAAGAACTTAGTTATATATAAGTTTAAATTAGAGGGACTTAATTGTCATTAACGTTTTCATTTTTTTTAAAAAGTTTTCAACTTCTCGACCGTTTGCCATTCTTCCCCTTCCACCTACGGACCTCTCGCTTCATTCGCCTTTCGGAAGTATTGCTGTCGATTACCTTCCTGAACTGTTCGGCTGTGGGGCATCCTTCCGTCGAGAAGAAACCAGCAAGTGGAGTAGGGAAGGAAGAGTGCTTTGGCTTTGAGGATTTTTGCTTGTTCGCTCGGCTGAGGTTAGCAGTAATAGGAAAGGAATCCACCTCCTTTCCCTTTTCTCTACGCCTTCTTTCTCTCTCTCTCTCTCTCTAGGTGCTCCTTCCCCGGTTACCTTTCCGTGGCCATGGGACGAGTACACCCAAAGCTCCACCACTGGATAAGTATTCTTGCCTCTTGCTCTTTCTTTCTTCTTCTTCTTCTTCTTCTTCTCCTTCTTTTAATAGTTTGGAGAAACTCTCTGGGGATGCCTGTTCATCTTCGAGAGAAGAGTTTTCGCGATCTGCTTGCAAGATAGGTTTTGCTGCCCTCACCTGATGAATGAATTTCTTTGTTTTTTGTTTTAATGACATTATATTAACGCTTATTCCTATGAGATCTGCAGCAATTTTCTCCGAAGGGAACGTAATTAGGTGTTATAATACGAAATCTTATAACCCTAGATTCCAAAAACTGGTCCTCCGGGACTCGCCAAGTTATTTTTATTGTATTGCCTTTATCGAGATGCTGTAATCTTCTATTCGCATATGATACAAACAATCAGAGTTTAACTGATTCTCACTTGCAGGGAGGCTGGACCTTGAATGATCTGAAGGAAAGTCATGGCTACACTAGGCGACATTGGTCTCTCTGCGGCCATAAACATACTTAGTGCCATGGCATTCTTGCTAGCATTTGCGATACTACGTCTGCAACCAATTAATGACAGGGTGTACTTCCCTAAGTGGTATCTCAAAGGTGTGAGAAGCAGTCCTACAAGTTCTGGTGAATTTGTAAGGAAGTTTGTCAATCTCGATTATACATCATATCTGAGGTTTCTCGCGTGGATGCCTGCGGCCCTCAAAATGCCAGAACCTGAGCTGATCGACCATGCGGGGTTGGATTCGGCTGTTTATTTGCGGATATACTTGTTGGGGTATGCCATCTTGATATATTTATTTACCTGTTGTTGATAATATTATTTGTCTGCTTATAACCTTGCTTTACTTTGCATTTGGTAACCATATCTAAGCAGGTTATAACTTATATCTAACACTCACAAAGTCTTTGAGTAACTTTAAATTTTTAAGCAACTTAAACCCATTTAAGATGCTTGAAATATAAGCCACCTTAAAGATGACTTAAAATTCAAGTCACTGGTCAATATCAAAATAAAAAAATTCAAGTCACTTGAAGTAGCTTAACAGTTTAAGCTTCTTATAGTTATAAATTTTTCTATGCTGTTTCTGCAAGTAACCATTACCATCCTTTATTCTTATTGTGATTTTCTAATTTTTATTTGTTTAAACAGGCTTAAAATATTTGTTCCTATCAGTTTTTTGGCATTTGCAATCTTGGTACCTGTCAACTGGACAAATGATACTCTGGAGTCACTAAAGGTAGAATACAGTGAAATTGACAAGCTTTCCATATCAAATATCCCCAAAGGATCAGAAAGGTTAGTTTAATTCAAATTTACTTGGCATGATTCCCGTACAGCAGTAAATTCTAGGTATCAAACTCATCAAGATGAATCTCAACTAGGGTTCTAAACCTATTGGTCAACTAGCACAGTGAATTATGTGTAATTAAAAATTTAAATTTTATCATGGTCAATTTAAAATTTTTTGTTTTTTTCAAGCTACCTATTATATATATATATATATATATATATATATGTTGGATACAGGTGTTGTCTTTCTTTTTTGCATTGATTATATATATATATATATATATATATATGAATAATAAGAACTGTAAAGAAAGAAAAAC
>JAEMOT010003714.1:109789-135373 GCA_019297695.1 Apostasia ramifera
ATATGTTGGATACAGGTGTTGTCTTTCTTTTTTGCATTGATTATATATATATATATATATATATATATGAATAATAAGAACTGTAAAGAAAGAAAAACAAAATGAAAATACATAGTAATAAAAATGCAGTAAGTGAAAACCAGTAATTAAATTGCTGAATGTAAAATGCAATATTGTATATTTACTTCATAAAAAAAAAAAAATGATATGCCATTTTGCGTGGAAGTATCAATGGTGTATCAGGCGTATTGTATGCAATACTGATAAGATAAGAATACATTAGACTTTGTGAAATGTCGATTCTTCATAGATTAACATTTACTTTGTCCCTAAGCCTCGTTTGGTTCGAGCTTTTTTTTTGGACAAGAGAAAAAAATATTTTATTTTTTAAGTTTAATGGGAGAGAAATTTATTTTAATATTAGAAAGTGTGTAAAATATGAAATAATTTAAATTTTAATATTCGTATTTGTATTAAATGTGAAATAAAGTTAATTTTTATAGTTGAAATTTGTGTTTGATAAAAATTTTGTCCGAACCAAACGAGGCTGGATCATTTTCTTGGATAGGACATTAATGTATTAGGTGTGGAAGTTTCAATTGCCACTAAACTACATGATACTGTCAGCATTGGCAAACCTATGTTCACCTAGAGCCATCAGCATGTTGTGTGGTTCAATTTTCTATTTACATGCTATTTGAGCTTTATTGTCACGACCCAACCACCCTAATCCTTTATAATAATCCATCTGCACTCGGATTATGACTGATTAGATCGCGATGGATTTACTACGAATTATAACATCTTATAAATAAGCAAATTACACAGTTATATATAAACTGCACATATATAATATCCCTTTAACACACTAAAATATCTATCACATATATTTATATATTATCATCAACTACGAGGAATATTCACACAAAAATTTTCCTACAACCAATTATCAGAATATGTACAGTATCTGTAACATCTCGTAATCCCATTATAGAGGTATTATTCACTTTGACTTTAGGAAAACTGCGTGACTTGAGCACTTTTTAGGAGATCACTCATCCTAGTGCTACTCCAGCTCAAGCATGCTTAACTACGGAGTTTTTGATCATTAGCCTCACAGTATTGCCCCAAAAGGTGTCTCTACCATTTGAGATCATATTATCTACTTATACAGCTCTAGATCTCCCTCCCTTTCTGATGTCCTTTTTTGATGTGGGATGATTCATTCATGTGCCCCTCTCACCACTCATTATTCGGCCTTGAAGCCTGCCAGGAGCCGCACTTTACCTCAGTGATTCCTTTCTCTTAGGACATTACCCGGTGATCACTACCTGCCCTCTTCGGCCACGGGCATCACAGGCCCACCAGCTTCCGCTTAGTTCATCCTCGAACTATATCGTACTGTGGGAGGTTGGCTCTGATACCATAGGAGGTTGGCTCTGATATCATACTGTAACATCCCGTGATCTCAATGTAGAGATATTATCCGCTTTGGTTTTAAAAAAACTGCGAAACTTGAGCACTTCCCAGGAGGTCACCCATCTCAGTGTTACTCCAGCCCAAGCACGCTTAACTGCGGAGTTTTCCATCATTAGCCTCACGATTTTGTCCCAAAAGGCGCCTCTTCTATTTGAAATCATGTTATCTACTTATATAGCTCAGGATCTTCCTCCCTTTCCAATATGGGACGATTCATTCCTATGCCTCTCTCACTACTCATTATTTGACTTAGAAGCCTGTTATGAACCGCATTTTGCCTCAGTGGTTCCTTTCTCTTAGGATATCACCCGGTGATCACTCCCTGCTCTCCTCGGCCATGAGTGTCACAAGCCCACCAACTTCCAGCTGGTTCATCCTCGAACCACATCGTACTGCCGGAGGTTGGCTCTGATACCATATTGTAACATCCCCTATTGTAACATCCCGTGATCCCATTGTAGAGGTATTGTCTGCTTTGACTTTAGAAAAACTGTGTGACTTGAGCACTTCCTAAGAGGTCACCCATCTCAGTGCTGCTCCAGCTCAAGAACACTTAACTACGGAGTTTTTCATCATTAGCCTCGCGGTTTTGCCCCAAAAGGTGTCTCTACCATTTGAGATCACGTTCAACTTATACAGCTCAGCATCTCCCTCCCTTTTTGATTCCCCTCTTACCACTCATTATTCGACCTAGAAGCCTGCTAGGAACTGCACTTTGCCTCAGTAATTTCTTTTTTTTAGGACATCACTGGGCGTCACAGTATCACACCATATAAACAATAAAAATATACAAAAGAAATATTACTATTTTAATTTAAATAAGTTTTGGTATATCGTCTCACCCCTGCCTCTGTGATTGTTTCATACCTGCTAAAAAAAAGGAGTCATTAGTTGACTCAGTAAGTGATTTGCCTCAGTGATTTCTTTCTCTTAAGATATCACTGGGCGTCACAATATCACACCATATAAATAATAAAAATATAGAAAAGAAACATTACTACTTTAATTTAAATAAGTTTTGGTATATCGTCTCACCCCTGCCTCTGTGATTATTTCATACCTGCTAAAAAAAAGGAGTCATTAGTTGACTCAGTAAGTGAATCTGATTCAACATATTTAGTAAAATAGCCACACACATCATATTTATATTAAAAATATGTCAAAAATTTATTTAAATTTTTTATCACATTTCAGGCATTGTTTCTCAGTCAACCATAGCCACACCACCACATCCACGGTGACCCACACACAGTCACCACGAGACTGTCACCTCAACCAGATAACCCTTCGTAGGTTACCACCGGATGTCGTCGCACCCAAATCCATAGGTACCTCATCACAACAGGTGACCCACACACACACTTTTGGTGATCGTCATCCCCAGATAGCCGGAAACTACCACCCGATATTGTCACATCAATATTATCATCGAGTTTAAACCGTGGTGGGTATGATTGCGAAAAGAAACAAATTAACTTTTCCTTTACACAATATATATATATCAATCTCATTATGTTATCATTATACATATTACAAAATTACAATATTTATAGCTCAATTGAACTTAAAAGCATTTTAATTAATCCATCACAATCAATCCATCATATTTAAGAATAGAGTCAATCAGTAAATAAATTATTCAATCATGAAGAACACATGATAATCACAGAGCACACAATATTTACCCAAAATATAATATTTTATGTTTGATAAATTAATGTATAAACACATTAGAGTAGATCCACCTACCTCTTAGGCTGTCTGAAAACCTATTTTCACGTGTACACCCTAAAAACAAAAACATAAATAAATTAAAATTATTTCTTTTAGTAAATTTTAACTCTTATATATATATATATGTTTCATATTCTTATAAATTTTTCTAAACAAATATAATTTTAATTGAATCTATATTATGATTTTTATTATAATTTCATCTATAACCATTTACTGAAATTATGTTTTACACTTAACAAATCAACTATTATTATACATAAATCAAATATACAAAATAATTTCTTGCCTTTTTTTTTAAACGGCAGAGAGCACGGGAGAGAGCAATCCAAAAGCCAAGAAAATAAAATGAATTGCTCTGTTCTTATCCAAAGTGGGAACAATTGCATTTTTGCCCCATAGTTTCACCTCCTTATAAATAGATCTAAAATTATTATTTTTAAGTCTAATTTTTCTCATATAAAACTCAACTCAATTTTAACAAATTTTTCATCCTATTTTAAACTACATTGAACTATAAAAAAAATTATTATAAAATAATTTAATATATTAATTTTATTTTAATTAATTCACATAATATTATTTAACTAAATAACAAATTAAACTTGAATTAATAAAAACCTGAATATTACATTTATGCTATGACATGTTTTACATTTCATTGCAGGTTTTGGACCCACTTGGTGATGGCCTATATCTTTACTTTTTGGACTTGTTATGTGTTGTTTAAAGAATATGAAAGAGTGGCATCAATGAGATTGCATTTTCTTGCATCAGAGAAGCGTCGTCCAGACCAGTTCACTGTGAGCAAATTGAGATAATTTTCTAAGTTAGATTCATGATTCTTACTTATATTTACTAAAGAAACTTTTCCTATATCCTACGTTGGTTTTGTAACTTTGTCTTACCTCTTTAAATAAATTTTGGTTGTATGTAGTGCATGGTGCAGATTATTCCACTGTTGTATCTAATAAAATAGGAGACAATGTTGTACAAATCCCTTGATTGGATCTTAGGAGTGCTTCACTTGACTCCTATATAGATTCTGTATATTCTGACATGTATAGAACATGCACAACGAAGGCCCATATTAAATTTCATATTCCTCCTTAGCTCATTGAGAAACAGAGAATTTAGGATATGTTCAATTGGTCTGAAATTATTTATAGATAAATATTCCTTGAATATCTTCCTGAGCTTTGTTTTTTCATTGCAGGTCCTTGTAAGGAACGTGCCACCTGACCCAGATGAATCTATTACTGAGCTTGTGGAACACTTTTTCCTAGTCAATCACCCTGATCACTATCTAACTCATCAGGTTGTGTTTTGCTATTTAAGGTGTGCTTCACCATTATTTTGTTTAGATATATTTACTGCTGCGTTAATATTAACTCTGAAAAATCAGACTTTTAGCTTTCAAAAAAAAACCTTTAATAAAAAAGACTTGAGTTACTTACCGAATGACTGACTATTAGATAAAGCCAATGTTACTTATACTCACAGTTTGAGATCAATGCCAAGTTTGGTGATTTCTTACATGTGGTGTACGTTAAGTGAGCATTGACTCATAAGTTTGGTGATTTCTTACACCACATGCTAAACATCAAGTTTTTTAATATCAATTTTTTCTTAAAAGTTTTTTTTTTGGTCTAGGGCAAACCACTCTGCAGGTCAGTGGCACTTTAGCATTATGTTCTTGGAAATCCTTTCATGTGATGTAGCTAATATTAAGTAGGTCTTGAAATAGGATTGTGAAGCACAGTGTAGTGCGTTAATCTTGAGTTGATTACTCTATTTAGGGTGACTACTGTTGTGGCGACGTACTGTACTTGCACATCATATTTGCAACTATTGCCTCATTTGTTATCGATTTTCAAATTGTTGTTAATGAACACCGATTCCTATTATAAAATAGTCAGATACGGTTTATAATACTCCACTTTCTTGAGCATGCTTTTTTTTTGTTTTAGCCCATATGCATTTGTATTGAATATCATGATCGACATGTTAGTTCTTACCACAATTGGTGCAATTCAACCAAAAGAATTTAGCATTCAAACTTGTTATCTTTACAATGAAGGTTAATTGATGCGGGACAAATGAATAATGATACAGTTTAGAGATCAGCAATATTACAAAGTAAATTATTCACAAAATAATGCTAAATATTAGAGAATAATTTTGTGATGACTGAGAAATTAATTAAGCTCGCAAAAACCAATTACTTTTGAAATTTTAAATAAATTAGATCGAATGTAATTGAGAAATTACCAATTCAGATTAGGGCGCAATCCAGTTTTCAATAAATCAGAAACAGGGAACAGGATTAAGGTTCTCACAATATTTAACCAACAGTAATTTAAATTCGCTCAGTAATGAAAGGTCGCACTAGTGGAACAAATTCGAGTAAATCACAAGTGAGTAGAAAAATTCAGATTATTCAATTTTACTAAATTAAAAATTTTGTTAAAATTCGTACTTGAATCAGAAAATTCAGGAATCAAAATGTAATTTTTTCCAAAATAGGGCAGTAGGCGCTCGGGCGCGAGCTAAACGGGCGAAGCGGGCGAAGCGGACGAGGCGGACGCGCTGGACTGAGCAAAGCGGCGCGCAGGCGCGACGGGCGCGGGCGAGGCGGGCGCGCGGGCGCGCCGGCTGAAGCAGGCGGTCGGGCGCGNGCCGCGCTCGACGGGTCAAGTGGAACTGCGTACCCACGTCGAACTGGAGTAGGCGAGCTAGATCTGAGAATGCAAACGAGCAGACAGGGTGAACGAGGATGAGGTGAGCTGATGTAAGAGGGATGGAATCGAACCCGGAGGGGAGGAGCTGGAGCGAGTGGAGTTTAGGGATTCTCACCCAAGGCCCAAGCCCTTTCCTATCCAGGATATCGATTCATTCTAGAATCAAATAATCCCCAAAGGAAAATACAACTCAAATTTATTCAGCATTAAGAAAATAAGAGTAACAGGGAGGTATTTATATAGGCCTCCATAGAGACTGACTCAATAAAGAAAATATATAATGTAATAAATTCCTCACATAAATAAGAAAATACTAAATAACATGCCTAAAATAATAATCACCGAAATAGAAACAACTAATACAAAATAAATGCGAGAAATAAAATCATCCCAAAATGGAATCTCCAATCAATCAGAATGAATAGGAGATTTCCAATCCATCGAGTCAGCGATTCGCAGCATCCATCTTTCCCAATTTGTCCTAATAGTCAATCAATCCAGATCGAAACGGCATGGCTAGATCTCGGCCGTCGACGATAAACTCTGCCAGGAATGAATCGACGGTCGATCGTGGTGTCCCCACCATTAACATTTCTGCATTATGATATAGTGATAGTTCTTTTGGAAAAACAAAGGGAAAGTAACATTTTTTCTACATATCTGATTTTGTAAGTACATCTGGAACCTTTAATTTATGGAGTTTTTCACATTGGCCCATGCCTTTTGAATTGTTTTATCCAGGACCCTTTATTTTTACATTTGTACTAATAAATTTTCCATCAAATTAAATAAAAAAACTCATTTCCCTTTCTACATCCCATCTCTTTCTTTTATGTTTGGGTACTAGTTGAAGAGGCCTGCTTGATACGGAGGGAGGTATGGAGTTGTAATTTTACTGTTATTGTGTTTCTTTTAAAGAAAGAGATGAGAAAACTAAAGACTTGATTTAACTAAAGTACATTAAGAATAGAAATCAGAAAGTACTTTTCAAGTCAGATGATATTCAATACAAATGAATGAGTTATTTTCAAAAGCTTTTCAATGACGATTGTAATAATAGGATTGATCTAAATGAGCATAGCATCCTAAAGGAAAAAAAAATTATTCTTGCATCCGATATATTAACAAACCTAAAATTTGAGAGGCTTTAAAGAAAATAAAATGTAAAAAAGCAATAGAACCCGATGACAATCTAATAGATGTCTAACAATGCATGAGAGAGGAAGAAATTTTTTAAGCAAGATTATTTTTTCTCAATGAGTTTCTTGGCTCATTATGTCTATTTAATATGCTTTTGAAGACTAAAAGAATATCACATAAATAAAGGAGTATATTGATACTTATTTATAAAAATAATGATGTTGTACAGAATTGCAATAGCTATAAAAGAATCAAATTAATGAGTCATATTTTAAATTTTGAGTGAAGATAATTAAGCATAAATTGTATCGTGATATTAGAGTTTCACAGAATAAATTTGGTTTTATGCTGGATAGATTTATTTTGGAAGCTATTCATTTGTTGAGAAGTTTTATGGAAAATCTTAGAGAGAGAAAAGAATATTTGTATTTGGTTTTGATTGATTTAAAAAAATCTATGATAAACTTTTAAGAGAAGTATTTTGAAGAATTTTAGAAAAGAAATGAGTTTTCTTTGCTTACATCCAAGTTTTTAAAGACATTTACAAAGGCATGTTTGTATGAAAGGGGTTGAGGATTTTCCTATTATATTTGGATTATAATAAGGCTTAGCTATAAGGCCATATGTCTTTGCTTTAGTTACGAAGGCATTGATTGGACATATTCAAGAAAAAATACTTTTGTGTATGCTTTTTGCAAATGATATTTTTCTTGTTGATAAGACTGGACGTAGGGCTAAAGTGAAACTCAAGCTATGAAAGATTACCTTAAAGTTTAAAAGTTTTTCTTTTAGTAGATCTAACACTGAATAAATGAAGTGTAAATTTAGTTAAGATAGAAGAGCTTATATTATAAAAGTGACACATAGTGATCAAGTTATCAGGAAGAGTGAGCAATTTAGATACTTCAGATCAATTATACAAAATGATAGTTAAATAAATGATAATATTTTTAGTAGTATTCAAACACGATAGATAAAGTAGATGAATGTATCTGATGTTTTGCGTGATAGAAATATCTCATTTAAATTTAAAGGTAAATTTTATAAGACAATAATAAGATCAGAATATTATATAGTGGCCTATAAAACAGAAATAAAAAATAAAATAAGTGTCACATAGATGAGAATGTTAAGATAAATGAGTTGATATACATAAAAGGACATGATGAGCAATGAGTATATTCGTGAGAAGGTTGATAACCACAATTGAAGATAGGCTCAGAGAAAGTTAGCTAAAATGGTTTGGGCATATAAATTGTAGGTCAATAAAACTTTTAGTAAAGAGAGTTGAGTTGTTAGATTTTACTTATATAAAAAGAGAAAAAAAAAACTAAAACATACATAATAAGAAACTATAAAGAATAATCTTATATACTTAGAGCTAAATAATGAATTATTTGATAGAGTGTAATGAAAACAAAGAATTCATCACCTAGTGGGATAAATGCTTCGTGGTGGTTGTATTTTTTTTATTTAAAAAAAGCTTCTAACAGTTGCCCTCACTGTGCATGATTGCATGTGGTATGGTAATATCTTGGTAAAGCTGTCTTATTTTGGCATAAGTTTGAGGCTCATGGGTTAAGTGTGAATGCTTTTATTTGAAGTTTTCCATTTTTTACTGATATTTGAAGAAAACATTTATATTCTTCATATTTGGGATCTCAATTCTTTCAAATTCATGTAGGTTGTCTATGATGCCAATAAACTTTCTAAGATGGTTAAAAAGAAGAAAAGTATGCGGAATTGGTTGGACTACTACCAATTGAAAAATGAAAGAAATCCATCTAAAAGGCTGACTTGTAAGGTTTGTTTCACAAAAGCCTCTCCTCTCTTACCTTTTCCTATTCTGAATTTATTTTATACTTATGTTATTCTTTTCTGCATATCTAGTGTAACTGATAGTTTGTGTTTATCTTTTTATTAGACTGGTTTTTTAGGCCTTTGTGGGGACAAGGTGGATGCAATCCAATATTATACATCAGAGATTGATAAGCTATCTAAAGAGGTTAGTACATTTATTTACTGTAGGTTGTGATGGTCTATTTTGGAGGGCTCTTATTCTTTCTTTTATGTTTTGTGTCCAGAAAATGTTAAATGTTCTCTCATTAGTTGGTGAATGTTTTTGCTATGTAGTATGGTCTAATGTTCAAAATTTAGTAGTCTCAAGACAATGCTACTTCTTATACATGACAAATATTTCAACTACCTTCATTCATATTTTTTGGTGGATGGTTAAATTTGTGTCCTTCAGCTTACCTTATAGTTGCATTTTTTTGCTCACTTTAGTTATTTAGATGTTTTTTTATCTCTTTTATCTTCTTATATCTAGCTGACAAGACATGATTTGCTTGTAAGCTTTTTTCGCCATATATATGGGTGCCTTTCTTAAAATAACTATAATCTTTGTTGAACATTAGTCGGTGCTACCCAAGTTCACTTTTTTCTTTTATTCCTGAAACTTCCTTTATTATAATCTAAGAACTAATGGTTGTTACTTTGCAGATTGCTTATCTATTTACCAGATTTTGTGTTTTTTTATTGTTTTGATCAGGTGGTCGAGGAATGTGATAGGATTAAGAAAAATCCAAAGTCCGTAATTCCTGCAGCATTTGTTTCATTTCGGACGCGTTGGGGAGCTGCAGTTTGTGCTCAGACGCAACAAACTAGAAATCCAACAGTTTGGTTGACCGAGTGGGCCCCCGAACCCCGTGATGTTTACTGGAATAACCTAGCCATTCCTTTTGTCCAGCTTACTGTTAGGCGGTTGATAGTAGCAGTTGCATTCTTCTTTCTTACATTCTTCTTCATGATCCCTATTGCTTTTGTTCAGTCCCTTGCAAACATTGAGGGAATAGAGAAGTCTGTCCCCTTTTTGAAGCCAGTAATAGAAACGTAAGTACTATTTATATTGTTGTATTAGTCAATTTATCTTTTTTTTTCTTTCAGTTTTTTCCATAATTTTGTTATAACATAGCATCCCTTCATTTTGTCACACATCCTATTTAGCTAATTTTTACTTTGGAGATTGTGCTACTAATGTTCTTCAATTGTACAATAATATGTCTAGGGCACATTTACCATTTTTCCTTATTTATTGTAGACCCAGTAATTACTTAGCTTACCTTTGTTGGAAGACATTTGTCCCTAGTCTCATTTTTGTATTCTGGTGTTATTCTGAGGAATAACGTTGGTACGTTTGCACATAAGAAGCTAATAATAAGTGTTCTCTAATACAATAGCTATCTTGATGATCTTATTAGCAAGCTGCCATATTTGAAAATTATTTGGTATGATAGAGACATGCCCATAGTAGTTTAACGAAGTTTAATATAACTCACTATATCCGAAATCGTAAACTGTAAACCATAAAACCTAAATGCCTGCACATATGAAGCTGATAATAATGGCCCTCTGATACAGTTGCTATCTTGATCCTTTTCTTAGCATGCTGTCATATTCTTTTAGAAGTCTCAGAAAATTATTTGTTATGAAAGTGACATGCCCATCCGAATTTGACCAAGTTTAATATGATTGGGGGGTGCGACACTCCAACTTCAACTCTTCATCTCACAGCTCCGATGGAGCTTTACTATACTCACCAACAGCCCAACCACGTTAAAACTCACAACTTAAGAACAACAATGAAAATGATTGAGGGGAAGATAAATAACATTCTACAAATCAAAAAATCAGAAACCACACTGTGTTTGCGCTACAACTTGAGCAATACAAAAGTTCATTTCATCAGGTCTCTCAATATCAAATAATTCATAACTAAAGGGCGAACTGGACCTGAACCACAACATCGACACTAGTGGTTGTGACACTCCAACTCTGACTCTTCGTGTGTCAGCTGCATTGGAGCCTTACTAATCTTATCAATGACCTAATCATGTCAAAACTCACAACTTAAGAACAACACTAAAAATGATTTAGGGAAGATGAGAGAACATATGGGCTTTGCGCAACAATACTAGCAAAGCAATTCATTTCATCGTGTCCCTAGACATCAAATAGTCTAGGAAAACTAATGAGTCATCCCCCACCAACTCAAGAACTTGGGTTGCTCCATGGAAATATGTTTTTCCCTATCATAATTGTTGTTCAAGATCTCATTATATATCTATCCTTATTGAAATCGTTCTTAATGGGGATTTCAACAAACCCTTTGGAGCTTGATCAATCATTCAAGAATCATGACATCAATATTTACATCATTTATCAAACTCTCTCATCTGATATCATCATTGAAGCTTCATTAGGTAAGCCTCAACACTTTCTTAATCCAGGATGCTTGGTTAGCGCACATCTTGTTCTCAATTTTCTTAGACTACTCTTGGTTTGTCGATCATCAAGGATGCTTGGTTTGCACCTATCTAACTCGAGGTTCCTAATATGCCCCTCGAACCACAAGGCTTTTGGTATACATTTGGGGGATCCCAAGTTGTCTAGTATCATACCTTATTGTTAGTTTTCTCGAGGTTTCTCATGTTTTTTAGGTTCTTAGTGTTTTCCTTTCCCCCATAGGATACCTGAGATGCTTGGTTAATACTCTTTTTGCATCGATTAGTTGAGATGCCTGTTTTACTCATTTTATCGAAATGGGTGGCAGTTGTTATACATCGATAGCTGTTATAAGAACTTCTAAGATATTTGGATTTGGTCTTTGATGATAAGGTGTCCAAATCTGTTATCCCTTGATGTTGAGATGTTGTGATCCAATTCCATCTTAATGCTAAGGTGTAATCCATGCTCTTTTGGTGCCAAGATGTTGTGATGCTTGCATCTCAATTCCGAGATGCCCGGCTCCATGCCTCTTGATGCATGGGCATTTAGGGATAACATCCTTCGTGCCCACTCAATGACCCATTCCATCAACGCCTTCTTTCATAATGACATCCGAGGAACACTTACATAGTCACTAGAATTCCCAAGTTGTTTGGTATGTGCCACTTGCACTCATCTTAATAGTTATGAGGTTCTTGGTACATCCCCTTAAGTGCCCAAGGTTCCTAGTGCACGTCCTCAAGGTCCCAAGGTTCCTAGTATCATATTTGGATAGGGTTTTTGATGTTTGTTGTGTTTATCCCTTGATAAGACTCATGATCCTTACCTTCTTGGGACTCCTATGTTGTGTGATTCATGCACACCTTGCTGATTGATCGAGTTGTTTGGTTTGCACTCATCTTGTCTAAAGTATTGTGGCCCAAAATGCATATTTCCTTAACACAATGACAACATAAGGTATTTCATATTGCTAACATCTTTATATGTATCTCGAGCAAGGCATGAGCTTAATTTTGATTTTCGAGTCCACCTAAATTCACCTCAACCTACTGGGGTGCTAGTGTTCGTCCTAGAATGGATACTAATGCCTCAACCGCCCAAGTGAAAGTTGGCAAGCCTATAGCTCCCTTATTAAACCAAACATCCAAATCACAGAGTTCTCAAGGCACACGGTGTAGGGTCAATGTCTTGACATTGGAATCTCACAACAAGATGCTCAAGATCCCTTTCATGTATAAGGTGCAACATACCAACTTTATCAATTCATGCTTCCGTTGTTTGGGACCACAATGCTTACACCTGGACAAATCTTCAATATTTGTCAAACTCAACTAAACCCAACCTCTCCATTCCAAAGTCAAACCATGATGTCATCAATAACACCCAAATAGGCCAGCATATTACAGCAACTTAGATCCGCCTGTTGATCTTGGTAGCATCCGAAGGACTTTAATGTCGAATTAGTCATAACAGGATCATCGTAGACTATTTGGCCACCCAAAACACATTGCCTTTTGTGATTAGGACCATCCCCTAGACCCAACGTAAGTTCCCGGCAAAATATAACATGTACTTTTCCAATCAATCGGCACTTTATCAATGTTGTTTCATCCACGAATCACCAAAGGACAACGTATAGAATTTTCAGGAATTGATCCTCAAAAGCAGCGTTCTCCTTCATACCAACAGACAAGAGGCTGTTACTTGTAGAATCTTATAACTACCTCCCTATGCAATAGATTCAGGGCTTTTTTGGATTTTGAATCTTCTAAACTCTTATTGCAATATGAATCCCTACTCCGCCTATGCTCTTTTTCACAGCTTCCTTTAACTTGTGGAGCCTCTATAGTGAACTATTATAAACTCTTCTATGAAGTTTTCGTTTATGATGGAACTTCTCTCAAGTTCTTATGCTTTTTTTTAATGGTTTTACACATAAATTGGGTATGTTATTCATAGTCTTCTCTATTCTTTAGTACCTTACAACCTTAACTATTACCCCTTGTCCACGAGCTCCTACAATCCTCTCACCAGGGGATTGACAAGAAATTGAAGGATCTATGGTCTTCATCAGTAGAAGATCCAAGCATCACTAATTACAAAAATAGGCAATCAACAGGGGCATAATTTTTGAAAGCATACCTTAGTATACTCCTATTTGAAGCATACATTATTTGAATTCTACGTGGCTGCAAGCTGTTGTGAACTACATTGTTCTCCTTAGGAGCTTTCTTTTTGCTTTTTTTTCTCCAGTCATATATTTCTTTAACTGCAGTTTTCTTTCACTAAATAATATTCTCTTTAAATTTTTCATTCATCAAAAAAAGGCCCCTTTCAGCGATCTATTCAAGCACAGTACAACCGCTTAGAACTATGTATTTGGGTTAATTCTAAGGCTGAAGTAAAATAGTGTTTCCTTTCTTGTTTTGCGTGAGGTGTGATTTCATCTCACTGACAGCAATTACTTGCTGATCATTATCATATTTGGTATATTGCAGGCCATTTATTAAGTCCTTCATCCAAGGCTTTCTTCCTGGTATTGCTCTGAAGATCTTTCTTATCTTATTGCCAACAATATTGATGCTCATGTCCAAGTTTGAAGGATTTGTATCGTTGTCATCTCTTGAGCGAACAACAGCATCAAAATATTATCTCTTCTTACTTGTAAATGTGTTCTTGGGGAGTATAATTACAGGAACAGCATTTCAACAGCTTAATACGTTCATCCACCAGTCAGTTAATGAGTATGCACTTTTTTGCCCTTTCTAATTATTGAGTGTAAGTTTTTTTCATAGGATAACCCTGTTAAATAATGCTTATTAAGTTGAATATTTTCCTTTTTTTTAGTCATCCCCATTCTTTTAGATTTAGCATATGGTAACTGTTAAAAAAGTTGAAGTAATTGATAAAGCAAGTAGCAGAAATAAACCTTTTACATATATTCTTTCAAATCTTCAAGACTTCACCTTTCTTCACCATAGATTTAATTTTAATTCATAGCTCATAATTGAATGAGGGTCATTTAAGGATTACGTAAAATGCAAGGGAGTCGATGATAAAGGGGAGGAAAGTAAGATGAGTGACCGGGATATGTTCATTAAACATGACATTGATTCATTCGCAATTATTGCAGCGATCATTGCTCTAATGAAGAAGAGAAGTCTGTGTAGCAAACCCAATTAATTTGGGATAAGCCTATGCTATTATTGTTGGTGGTGGTGTTGTCTTCTATAAGAGCTATGGGAAAATATGAATCATTTTTTGGTTTATGAATATAGGTAGTGCTTTCTGTGAGCATTATTGGTTGTGATCTTGCTAGTTCTTTCATTTATGCTTGGCGTTTACAATTTCCAGGTTTTTGAGATATTAGAATTTCAATCTTTTCTTATTCATTAAGCATTTTAGAATCCTTGACAAAGATTCATTAACAAACTTGGAATGTGCTTTTGCTTTCTGTGAGCTTTTGTAGTCGCGATCTTGCCACTTTGGTTAATTGTGCTTACTGTTTTTTCAATTTCTAGGGATGTTCATGATTTTTGAATTTTGGACTTAGATCACTAAGAAAACAAATTACTGAATTCTTTGGTACTTATTCTTGGAATTCAGTATTACACTGATACTTCTAACATTTTGCTTCATTGTTGTTACTTCGTTTATGCTTAATGTTTGAACTTTCCAGGTTTTCAAGATATTTGAATTTAGTCCTTTAATTCCTCGTTAAACAAAATCCTTGATAAAGATTCATTAATGAATTGGGAATGGAATATGTTTTCTTTGAGCTTTAGTAGTCACGATCTTGTGCTTACTGTTTTGCAGTTTCTAGGGATGATTACAGCATGAATTTTGAACTTAGATTATTACCAAAAAAAGTTTATTAAATTCTTTAGTCTCCATCCTTTGTCACTCATTATTATACTTGTATATTTTGCACTTTTGCTTCATTGTTGTTTTATGAATTTTAATTTAAATTGTAGGTTTCCAAGGACTATAGGAGTAGCAATTCCAATGAAAGCAACGTTTTTTATAACATATATTATGGTTGATGGCTGGGCTGGAGTTGCTGGTGAGATATTAAGGCTGAAACCACTGATAATCTATCACTTGAAGAACTTCTTATTAGTGAAGACTGAAAAGGACAGGGAGAAAGCAATGGACCCTGGGAGTATTGGTTTCGGCACATCTGAACCTCAATTGCAACTATATTTTCTGCTCGGTCTTGTGTATGCTACAGTCACGCCCTTCTTACTTCCTTATATATTAGTGTTTTTTGGTCTGGCATACCTTGTATTTCGTCACCAGGTAAATACTTTTCAGATTTGTCCTTTTGGTGAACTCCATGAACTAATCATTTCTAGACCCTTGTATTGGTTGCCATGAGAAACTACTTTCTAGCTTAGTTATAATGTTTAATATAATGAAAGCATAGGTTCACTTCTTTTATTTTCCCTAATGCATATTATGGTTCGGTTTATATTTGGAAGCTCCTGCATGATAATCAACCTTTTTTCAACAAAAATGATCGCAAAAATGTGTTGCATGTTTATTACAAGGTTTTGAATACCCCCAAACAAGCGAAACCTTTTTGATCGAGTTTGATTTAGATGATTATGGTCTTATTAGTCGCTAAATTCAGAATCATGAGACTAACCAGTTGTAGCCACAAGATAAATGCTGTTAGTATTTAGTATTATGGTTTTAATTATCAAATCAAAAGAATTTTAAAATAACTCATCTGCAGAAGAGAAAGGCAAGAAATCATCTTTGACCATGTAGAAAACCACTCTTTAAGAATTTAAAAATAACTTATCTGCAAACTAAATAGCCGACTCAAATAATCTTTGCTTCTGTAGAAAACCAGTCTACCTGTTGCTAGCAGTTGACGTGCTATGCTTATGAGGTTTGCCACAGATGTATGGAAATCTTATCGACGAATCCTTTGAA
This sequence comes from Apostasia ramifera, assembly GCA_019297695.1. NCBI lineage: Eukaryota > Viridiplantae > Streptophyta > Magnoliopsida > Asparagales > Orchidaceae > Apostasia > Apostasia ramifera. Next base: position 126,112 of record JAEMOT010003714.1, read on the forward strand.
GAAATTTGTCAGAAATCTATGAAAAGCAGCTAAGTTTGGTATTGTTATGTAGAAACTGATGCTAAGTTATTGATTATGCCTGCTCAAGTAGGAAGGATAATTTGCATGAACTTTTATTTTTGGGGTGGTTATATGGGTGATGGGCTATGAAGGATCAACTATAAAGGTTTTAGGTGAGGAAAAAATAGATTGAAAAGGTTCAGATGGGTAGGTGGAAAGTAGAACCTTAAAGTGACACTGATGGATTAGGCAAGATGTGTACATTAGAGTAAAACCATAGTTATAAAATGATATAGCAAGGTAGGCAAGGTGTAAGGCTCTGAATAGCATGGTTTTTTTATTTTTTTTACTATGAATAGCAAGATTAAGAGACAATGAAATGGAATTTTAATTAGTGTTACGCACTTGAAAGAGTTGAGTAAGAAAAGTGCAGCACTTGAGAGCTTATGAAGATGATGAATCTTATACAAGTGAATTTTATCTCATTGGTAGGATGATTTTGGACCCTTACCTCTGTCATTCATATATTTCACCATGGCAACTGTTGTCATACATAGGAACAACTAGAGTTGCTGCCACTGCTACACTGCCAGTGTCTTTAATCTATTTTTGTTTTTATTTTTTGTTGAGATCATTTTTTATTGTAGCATAGATTTTCATGCTAGTGTTGTCTTTCTTTTTGTGTTTTTTTCCCTTCATTTTATAAAACTTTATTTATTAGGAAAAGGTCCTTATCTTTTATTAGGAATAGATATCTATAGCGTTGGGATAAATCTATTAATGATAATCACGGCTCATAACGGTGTCTTTCATTGTAGATGGATGTTATTTTGAACCAAGCTTTGGAATTGTGGTGGGTTAGATTTCATATTTGAAATGAATTTTGATGTTTTTTGTTTTCTTCTAATGTATTGTAAAATTAATTACATTTTATGGAGGTACTTTTAATTACTAGACTTAAGGGCTTGCCTTTAGAATTTTAGGTTTTGTGTATGAAGGTTTCTTGTGGATGTAAGCCTTGATTACCCTTTAATGTTGGGAAGAGCATTTCGATTAAGGGATCATTTAGTTGTAGAGTTGTTTTTTAATCAAAAAGAGAAAATATACTAGTTTATAAGTTTGATAGGAAATGAAATTATTTTAATATTACGAGGCGTATAAGATGTGAAACAAAATTGAGTTTAATGTTGGAGTTTGTGATAAATGTGAAATAAAGTTAATTTTTAATTTTAAATTTTGTATTGAATGTGAATAAAGTTATTGATATTTGTGATGAATTTAAAATATTAATAAAATATTAGTTGAATTTTTTTGAGACAGAAACCGAACAAGGCAAGTAATACCTACGCACACATAAATGTGTGTGCGAACCCATGCCTATTTGTTTCAAGGAAAAAAAAAAGCCAAAAGTTTTTGTTAGTTTTTCCTCATTTTAAAATAATATAAAATTAATTATATATTATATGTAACAAATTTTAATATTAATGATTTATTTTATAAAACTGTAGTAAGATCAGCGATGATATATGATGCTAAATGCTGGCCTGCAAAAAGAAAACATACAAATAAAATAAATATTGCATAAATGAGAATGCTAAAGTGGATGTGTGTATATACACGAAAGAATATAATGAAAATGAGTATATTTAAAAAAAAAATTAGCATTACACCAATTGAGGATAAACTTAGAGAAAGTCGGGTTAGATGATTTGAATATATAAATCGTAGGCTTATTGAAGCTCTAGTTAGAAAAATTGAGTTATTAGATCTTGCCCATATACAAAAGAGGAAGAGGAAGATTAAATAAGACATAACAAGAAACTATAAGGAGTGATCTTAATTACTTAGACTTAGATAAGAATTTGTTAATTGATAGAGCGCAATGGAAACAAATGATTCATGTAGCCGACCCCACCAAGTGGGATTAAGGCTTGGTTATTGTTATTGTTATTTTATGTCACATCTTATACAACTTTCAATACAATTATCGGATTTATGCACATAGTACATATTTTTTATCACAAAAAACTTACTTTATTCACAATCACACTTCAAAATAACCAAAATTTTCCAAGTGATGGGAGATCAAATTTGGTTGGGAGGGCAATGATAAACACCGTAAAAATCACATGTTTTCATTGTCTAGGAACTTATTGGTTGAATCTGATTCATCTAAGTCATGATGTCTTTGTTTATGGCTTTAGGGTGTTTCCTTATGAGTCATAAGTCCTCTCTTCCAAGGACAGCCTCAATGAAACAAGATGGATGGCATTTATGGTCTCTAAATATCCTTTATGAAACAAATCTATCTGATCTAATTCATAGTACTTATTGACCAATGACATCGTCATGTCGGGGATTGGAGATTTACTGTACTTCATGATCTATAAGTAGATCTTGCAAGTGCTAATAGGGTTTTCAAGTTAGTGGCATTTGTCATGTTGGCAAATGTCATGAAATCTAAATAGTCAGTGAGCGTAAAATTACTATTATAATGGGAACATAAAACCTCTTTGGTAGCAACACATTTGCCAATCTTTCTATTTATTCTTTTTATTTTCATTGAACGTGAAGGCAAAAGTATATTTTATGTCATATACATTTTTTAATTGTATCCTTACGCACTAATCTGAAAGCAAGTGATCAGGTTCTTGGCTAGGATTAACTTGATTGAATTTACTTAGGTTAATGTGCAAATAATGATAAAAAAGATTTAACTAAGAATTTTTCTATTACAGTTGGATTGTACAAAAACTCTATATAAGTTTATATATCTTTACATTGGTTAAGAGATCCTGACTAAATATTATTTCAAAAAAATGTGCCTTGGTGCATGCATTTCACATATGATATTCTTGTTAATAAAACTAGAGAATGTGAATAAAACGAAACTCGAATTATAAAAAACTACCTTAGAGTTTAAATATTTTTATTTTCATATAACTAAAATCAAATATATGGAGTGTAAATTTAAGAGATCTATAAGCACTTATATTAGAGAGATAACAATTGGTAATTAAATTATTGAAAAAAGAATAGTTTAGATACTTTATATCACTTATACAAAATGATGGCAAAATATATGATAATGTTATTAGTAGAATTTAAGCATGATGGATTGAGTGAAGGAATGTTTCTGATTTGTAGTGTGATAAAAAAATCTCACTAAAATTTATAGGAAAGTAGCAAAATTAGCAATATTATATGATGCTAAGTCCTAGATTATAAAGTAAAAATATACAAATAAAATATATCGCATAGATGAGTATGTTAAGGTAGATGAATGAGTATATATAAAAAGATGAAATAAGAAATAAGAAAATTCGAGAGAAAATTGGAGTAGTTTCGATTGAAGATAAACTCAAAAAGAATTAACTTAGATATTTTGGACATAAATATATATATATATTGTTAGGATCCTTGGTACTATCAACTCTCCTAAAAGCTTAAGTTAATAAAAAAAAGTATAACCACTTCACTTAGTATACTGTGCACCTAGTACCCATAGATTGAACCTAACGTTCTTTTCGACAATGACACACTCACCCAGAGTTGTGTAAGGCAGAGCGATGATAAGCCAGTGACAATCATACCTAGGTCATCAAATTACTACTTTTCTCAATATATATCATATGCCAATAGACGCTCCAATAAGGAGAGTTAGGTTATTGAATTTTTCCCATATAAAAGGAGAAAGATGAACATATATGCATAAAAAACTATGAGAAATGACCTTGCATATTTAGAGCTAAACGAAAAACTACTATTTGATAAAGTGTAATGAAAATAAAAGATTTACATAGCTGACCCTACCTAGTAAGATAAAGGCTTCATTGTTATTGTCGTTATTGTAATATGATAATCATTATCTTCTTCTAAACTAGAATTGGGACAAATTTATCTTATTAGGCATATGCTTTGACGTCTTGAATGAACCCCATATATAATGGTGTTTCTCAACTGATTTTGATCTTTTTTTATCAGCCTTCTATTGCAATTTTTAATTCATGAAATCTACAATCCTTTCATGTTCAAGATTCTTTTACTATTCATATATTTGAGTTATTTCTTAGACATAAGCATGTGATGTTTAGGTCATAAACGTCTATAATCAAGAATACGAGAGTGCAGCAGCATTCTGGCCAGGTGTCCATGGTCGCATAATTGCCGCATTGATTATATCACAAGTGGTTCTTTTGGGACTATTAAGCACAAAAAAAGCTGCTCAGTCGACACCTTTTCTCGTCGCTCTTCCTGTATTAACTATATGGTTTGATAGATACTGTAAAAACCGCTTTGAGCCAGCTTTCAACAAGTATCCATTACAGGTACTTACGCCATGTTATTTCATTTACAGCGGAAAATAGTAATCATCTCCGTATCTTGAATATGCTTGGTGCCATGCCCCAAATTATCATGTTTCTCATAAAACTTCTTCCTAAATTAACCAATCTTGCTCTTTTTTTTAACCCCGGACACTACATTTTTCCTCACCTCACTGGGAATTGCGGAGGTATCCTTCATCTGGAGAAGCCTGACTGATCAAACCAATCTTATTGTTGAAACAATTAATTATTTTGATTTTTTTTAATGAAATGCAGAATGAGTTGGATTGTATAATTTTTCTTTATTGAAATTGAGTTTATCATGAAAGTGTATTTATGTTACCAGCCAAACTAATCAAAGTTTCTTGCTAGATTGATACACTTGTTTCTTTTTCTCAATAACAGGAAGCCATGATGAAGGATACCTTAGAACGTGCCCGGGAGCCAAATCTGGACTTGAAGGGCTACCTTCTAAATGCATATATCCACCCTATGTTCAAGGAGGTGAAGGACTATGACACACTAGATGAGGGCGAGTTTGAGAATGTGTTGGTGCCAACAAAGAGATCCTCTCGCCAAAATACGCCAGAGCCTAGCAAATACAATGGGTCGACATCACCTTCTCTATCCCACATCGGTCGCGAACAGCAACTGTGAGAATGAATAGCAATGTCTATATGTGATATGCTTTCATGATGATTAATCAACATGGAATGTTAATTTTGATTTCTTCAGTTCAAATTTGTTTTAAAGAAAAATGGCACCTTAATGAATAAGAGGGAGAGCTTGTATATCTAGAAAACGCATACGTGAAGCATTGAAAAGTTCAAGCAATCAATCAAAATATGTTATTAGCAAGCTTGACCTGCCGGCATAAATTACATACCCAACAAATATGTCTTCCTACTGGCACTAGTATATACATGGTTTTAGTACTGTTGTGGAATAATACGCAGCGAAAAATTCGGATCGTCGGACGTGTAGTTAGCCAAATAAATCGTGTCAGATAAATATGAGAAATAATGATAATAAAAGAACGAAGCAATCACAAGAAAATCAGATTTACGTGGTTCGGAGGTATTCCTCCTACATTTACGGGGAGAGCAGAGAGAGACTTTATTATGTAGAAAATCAGATAGAAAGAAAATCTTACACCAATCACCTGGTTCTCGATCTCAGACGAGATAAAGAAATTAGATCTTTTTTTTCTTTCAGATTAGACAATCGAGCCTCAAATGATTGCCTCCAGATTCCTACGAAATCATCTTCGTAGCCGACGAAGAAGATCTAAGAGAAGTCATTGTTGAAAATACCCACGTGAATCACCTATTCACATTTCCCAAGAAGAAGTTTGAGAACTTGCAGCCTTGAACCAGAAATCCTGATAATCTCATTATTGCAGCTTATCTGATCATCTCATATTTATAATTGTAGCATATAATAAATCTTATATCTGATTTTCATAAAAATTTCAACAGTCTAATAAATAATTCTTATAAATAGGATTATTTAATTTAATCTTTATCTCATAATAAATTATTAAAATAGGATAAGAATTAAATAATCCAATAGGCTAAGCACATTTTATTTTATTCAAATCACATTTTAACAATCTCCACCTTGATTTGATTAAAGTTGATACTTCTAAGCAGACAACATAATCTCTGTAAGTAGAAACACCTCCTCTCCCTTGGATCTTCATACCTTAGCTCATCTGAATATTAGCCAAGTCTAAGCAGTGTAAAAACTTAGCTACTGGTAAATGTTTAGTAAGCATATCTGTAAAATTATCTTGAGTTGGAACTTTCATAAGCTTAATATCACAGCTTGACACAAGCTCTCTGAGTTTGTGATATCTGATATCAATATGCTTTGTTCTTACATGAAAAGCAGAATCATTTGCAAGATAAATTGCACTTTGACTGTCACAATACAAACTAACAGTGTAATGTCCAGGTATCTCTGTTCTCTATCTTTTGGTTCTAGGGTGAATGTGATTGTTTGGACACTACATGGGAGGTATGAGTTAGGCATAACCTCATGCACGTTATTAGTGCAACCTCGTGAACGATGTTAGGCAGTGTGGATTTTTGGTGCCACGTGTATAGCTAATCCTGAAGACAGGTGTTGGGATAGTATGCAGTTGGTGGGCAAGTCCTAACGAATTGGTGTGAGCCAGCTCTTAGTCGTGCCACGTGTTGGGTTGCATGAAAACATGCAAGAGAATAATTGTGTCAAGTGTTGAGTTGCATGAAAACATGCAAGAGAATATTATATATATATATATATATTCTCTAATTCTGTTCTTTTCTCTCTGATTACTCTTTCTGTGAATGCTGGTTCCCTGAAAAACTGGAGAAGTAGCCCAGTGGATAGGACGAGCTTAAAGTAGAGGAGATTCCAAGCTAATATTCATTTATTTTTTTGAAAATGGCAGATACAAAATAGGCAAATCTCATGCATATAAATATAAAAGAGATAGAGCTGTGAATTCTTTACTTTGTACGAAAAGGTATTCATCTTTTTCTTTAAAGAAGTGTGCATGAAATTCTTGATTTATAACTAAGTATTTATGTGAAGAAATTCTGTGATTGCTCTGTTACTTTCTTGTTAACTGAGTAAGATAATGTTGCGGAGAGTAATTTGGAAGCCAAGTCTAGAGAACTTGTGTTAAAGAAATGAACTGTAAAGAAAGGGTGAGAAAAAGTGATTTCTGATTTCTCGTCGTATAGATGTCTGCCCAAACTGAAAAAGTGATGATGTTGATGTTGTAAGTCTAGTCTACCGCTGAGGGTAGTATGAGCAAAGATAATGCTGTAAGTTCAATCTAACGCTGAGGGTAGTATTGGCAAAGATGATACTGTAAGTCCAGTCTATCGCTGAGGGTAGTATTGGCAAAAATAATATAGTAAGTTCAGTCTACCGTTGAGGATAGTGTTGGCAAAGATGATGCTGTAAGTCTAGTCTACTATTGAGAGTAGTATTAGCAAAGATACTGTAAGTCCAGTCTACCGCTGAGAGTAGTATTGGCAAAGATGATAATAACGTAAGACTAGTCTACCGCTGAGAATAGTATTGGCAGTGAGTTGAAATATGTGGTACTATGGGTGATTGCTGAGGACCATTCCAGTGAGTTTGGGCAGAGAGGCAATGCACCAAGAAATCAGAATCAGTTGAGCAATCATCGTCACCAATGTTTGGTGGGACAGATGTTTGGGATGAGCAATCGTCATCCCCGATGTTTGGTGGGACTGATGTTTGGTGAGACAATCGTCATCCCCAATGTTTGGAGGGACTGATGTTTGGTGAGACAATTGTCGTCCCCGATGTTTGTTGGGACTGATGTGTTGAGTGATTTTGTCTTGAAAACACTAATGTTGTAAGTGTACCGATGATATGAGTAAAACTGATAACACAAAGTTATGAAGAAACAATGTTTGACTAATTGTGGTTTGACGGTCTGATGTTTGGCAGCTGAAAATTCTCGGTGCACGTATCGTGGCCGAGGTTTGTCTACAGGATTTGTGCAAACATCGTGTCCGTAATTTCATATTTTTATAATATCGTAAATTATCTTATGGAATTTACCTGTGTAGTATAATGAACCCTATTAAGAGGTGTTGATATGAACTCTGTACTTTCACACAACTTTAAGGTAAACAATGTTAGAGTAGTTTCCTAATATCGTGATCGAAGGTTGATATCGAATTTATTGAGCTAATCTACTGATAGTGTTCTGGTGAAATATTATTTTTAGTAGTATGAGCTTTGTCTACTCAATATTTTGAGACTGATGCCTTTTTGGCAGGTATTCTTCCACATGATCAAGCACGGGACAAGGGCAAGGGATTGGCGAAGCTTGAGCTGTCATCTATTTCTTGTTGTTTTAAATTATAATAAACTTTGTGTACGATGTTCGCTGAGTGAGCAAATAATATGATCTGTAATAGATGTTCTATCATAAGCTCAATTTTGATATCATCGAACTCGATGTTTTCTTTGCCAAGAACTTTTGGTCACACACCCACTACTATCAAGTGTAGGATGGTTTGTTAAGGTGGCGGGTTGTTATAGAGTGGTATCGAGCCCAAGTTCCCCACCTGTTCAATGGTGAGGCGAATCTGGGGTAAAAAAAAAAGGGGTGGGTTACACACACACGAGTCCCTGCCAATATTTGTTTTTGTACTTAACAATATTTTTGTGCAAGATTGCCGGCTGGGAACTAGACTGGGAGTAGCGACTCCGGTGAACAAAGGCAGGCCACACCTCAGAATCGACCTGAAGACGTGGGTAGTTCTGGTGGTCGGGGACAGATTCCTCTTCAGGACTAGCAGTTGGATGCGAACGAGCGGGTGATCCGAGCATTCAATGCTCTCACAAACCGTGTTGACTGGTTGTATAATATGCAGATTCCTACAGCGCCAGTGCCACCGCCACAGAGAATTCAGGAGCCAGAAGAGTCACGTATTGATCGGGTTGTTGGGCTCTTCCTAAAGATGCGTCCTCTGCGTTTCGAGGGTATCGTAAACCCCACCGTTGCGGAGCATTGGATCAGTAAGGTGGAGAAGATTTTTGAAAGCATTCGCTGCCCGAAAAATAAAAAGGCCTCTTTGGCTGCTTCAATTCTGGATGTCGCAGCTTGGGCGGAAGAGCAATTAAGGCCATCTATTGGGGAGAATCTTTGCAAGCTTTCCGGAGCAAGTATGTCCCTCCTTCTGCAAGGGACAAGATGGTTAGTAAGTTACTCAGATTGGTGCAAAGGGATATGTCAGTATTGGAGTATGAAGCTAAGTTCGCCGCCTTAGCCAAATATGCTCCACAACTTGCAAACTCTGAGACGAATAGGTGCAGGTTGTTCTGTCATGGACTTTGTGATTCTATTCGTGCGGCCATAGTACCTCCGCAACATACGGCATACGAAGCTTTGGTTGAAGCTG